>JAQIXP010004015.1:0-12130 GCA_034700285.1 Proteroiulus fuscus
GGATCACCCCCCTACCATATGGCATTCATTTGCTGCCTGTAGGGTACTGAGTTGAATTGAATTGAATTGAATTGAAGCGAGCAAACGTGTAACTATATCGATGGCTTAATTCAGAAGTAACAAATGAGCCAAAAGTTGCTTTCGAGATAATAGCGTTTTTGTGGAAAAAGGTATAATTTGGAAATAAACAATGTTAAAAGGTTGAAATTTGGTGAACAGATGAAACAAATATATATATTTGATAGGGAATGTGCTTATTTTTGTTAAATAATTAAATTAGTAAATTAATTAAGTAATTTGAGAAATAAAAGGTTTGATTTTAATAAAGTTAACAGGAAAGCAAAATAAAAAAAGTGTAAAGTAGCGAATATGTGCACATCCATTAATTTCCCTTTTGAATAAAGTGAATGAAAAAAAATAGCGTCTATTGTTATAAAAATTCATGTAACGAGCAATTTTTAAAAGAGAAACTAACGAATGGTGCCATTCACTACTTGTAACTTACGGCACTTACAGTATGAAACTTTGTTGGATATTCGCTACTCTTCACTTATGTAACTTTATTAACTTTATTAAACAACTATTGGTTAAATTATTTTTTTTTTAACTTAACGTTAATTAGGTGCACTTCCGGGATCGCAACGGTTCCCTTATCTCATTTTTGGAAAAATTGGTTCATTCGCTACTTGTGAATTAAGCCATCGATATATTCTTCTACATTTTCCCAATTGACATTAATATCTGGTATAATTATTCTTTAAAGTTATTTCAATAGTATAATTAACCAGAGCAACTAACAGATGGTGCTAGTAGCAAAAATGCAAAAGATTAGTTACACATTTACTCGCCATGCACCGCCACTAGTTGTCAAAATAGCGCTGTTAAGGCAATAATACTTTCTAGCAATTATTTGAAGATCTTTTAAAACTTCTAAAATATTCACAATTATTAATTGGTAAATGACAATTGGCTGACGGCTGATTAATACCTGACGTTGTGGCTCCATCTATTATTTTCTCGAGAAATATGCCAACGAAAACATGGTCCTTGCATTGCGCTAATGTTCTCCAATACAATTATATTTTTATTTTTGATTATAAATTGGAGTTTTGTTTGTATTTTCTAGGACCTAGGTTATTTCTGTAAGACTTATAGTCGGTTCCAATAATTTTTACCCCTGGGCCCGCCACATAGCATCAGTTTTATTTTCAATAAAACTGATAAAACTGATTCAGCTCCATAGTTTAAAATTTTCAGGGTTTTTTTTTGTATTAAGAAATATGTGAAGCAAAATATTTAATCATTTATAAGAACCTGTTTCACAGTTTTTAAAATCTATAAAATGTCATTCTTTCAATGAGTAAATTATTTGTTTCAATTTTATTTTAATGTTAAAAAGTGTTGAATTATGGCATTTATAATTGTGGCATGGTGAACTCTTTCACCTCACCGTATCATCGTGTCTGTAATCTCTTCAGCCTCATCGCGGGTATAATTTTGCCCATAAAACACGCCAGTTCATTCTTAATTAAAGCCACAAATACAGAAAATGTAATAGCATAATGCACTTTCCGAGTAGAGAATAGCGTTTTGTTTCCGCATTTTGTGGTTAATTGGAGGCGTGCTGGCGTGCTTTTATTTGCAAAACTGCAACTCTTAACTATAATGCTTAGCAAGGTTTAATTAGTGTAGTTCATTTTCATCTTGTTATATATATAACACGCTGTGTGTATTTTCGTTCATCGCAGACTGCCTAGCATAGTCGTGTCAAAGAAAAGATGGGTTGGCGTCAGTGCCATCTATTGACAATATTAGAAGTTCAATAGACTCCACCCCCTAAGGCAAAATGTAAAATGTAGAACTGAACCCACAAGTGGAAGTATGTATAAACGGAATAGGCCAGCTAAATGTACTTTAAAAGTCAGGTTTTGGAGGTGTCATTTGCCCCAAATTATATCTACTTCCACTTCTGGTATTTTGCTAACTCAAGATGTGGTAGTCCAGTATTATATCTAGTTTCAGTTTGACGTAATTTTGATTACACGGAGCCTCCGTAATAGTTCGGATTTTAGTTTATATTGATTTCCGGCTATATGTGATTATTTTTATAAGCAAATCAAACTATAGTTAATGCAAATTATATGTTATTCAGTTTAGAAGGCAATCCAGGTATATGTATTTCAGTGGATGACCAGAGTGGATTATTCCAATTTATACAAAGATCGAGTTATGTGCACTTCCAATTATTGTGAACCCAAAATTATCTACCATAATCAAACTATTTAATTAAAATTATATGTAATATTCAGTTTATAAGGCAATCTAGTTATATGTATTTCTCTGTTTGACCAAAGTTGAGTATTCCAATTTATACATAGATGGAGTTGCACTTCCAATTACTGTGACCTCAAAAGTTGTCTAATCAAACTAGATTTAATCCCAATTATATGTTATTAAGTTTAGAAGGAAATCCAGTTATATCTATTTCTCTATTTGATCAGAGTTATATGCACTTCCAATTACTGTGAGCCCAAACATCATCTAATCAAACTATATTCAATTTCAATTATAAACAAGTTAGTCAGTTTAGAAGACAATCCAGTCATATGTATTTATGTTTTTGACCAGAGTTGATTATTCCAAATTATACATAGATCAAGTTATATGCACTTCCATTTACTGTGACGTCAAAAGTTATCTAATCAAACTAGATTTAATCCCAATTATATGTTATTAGCTTTTGAAGGCAATCCAGTTATATCTATTTCTGTATTTGATCAGAGTTATATGCACTTCCAATTCCTGGGAGTTAAAAATTATATGCACTTCTTGTTATGCCTTATTCTCGTTATATGCACTTCGGCCTCCACTTCACACAAGTAGTTTCTTTTCTGGCCACCAGGGGTAGTACGACCCGAGTTATGGTTGGGCAATGTAATGTTATGATGTTACTGTCCTTGCAAAGTTTTAGTTTACGTACCTGGAAAACCTGGAATTGTCAGGGAAATTCGGGCAACATGAAAAAGTTGGGAAAATTAAAAAAAAACAAAAAAAACGGACCTGTTAAATGGCATCACTGTGTCGAAGTGACGTAATCCCTTTTCATTGTTCATACTTTGTTTGTGCTGATATTGGAATTTGTATTAGCATTTAGGCAGCTTTTACTCGTTATACTGTAACAGTTTGTGGAAATTGTTGTGAAAATGTCGTATTTTTGTTCACTCATCTCTTTGTTTATGCGTTTTTTGCTAGTTTAAATTGTTTATTTTCTTATTTTGTTTGTGTATTTCTAGGTTGCTTTGGGTAAGAAATAATCCAATGACAAATGGATTTGCTGCGCTTGGATATTGGGTACTTTGCTGCGGTGCAGGAATTGAGATTTTCCTTGTACAAGCGGTTTGCATTGGGCTTATTGGTATTCAAAAATAAAATTATATTTTCCACAATGAAAATTTTGTTCTCATCTATACTTGAAAACTCTTTTTAATATGGTTAATTTTAGCAAGGTGTTGTACTTTTTGAAAGTTATTTAACATTGATTGGAAATTTTTAGATCTAGATGTTTAAAGTGTTTTGGAAATTTAAAAAAATTATTGAATTTATTTTTATTTTTTTAATTAGTAATTATTTCTTAGCTTTATTATTATTATTGTTTTTTAACTTTTTGTAAACATATATTTGAAAAAGTCAGGAGAATTTGTAAAAAAAAAAACAACCCTGCAAATGTCAGGGAATTTGAAAATTTTGTTTCTCTTTGTTTTAATAGTCCAATTATTTAAAATATATTTTCTTTTTCAATTTTTAAAATTAATTTTATTTATTTATGTAGGGCCTATTCTTTTTTGTTTTTAATTTTTTTTTAATTATTTTGTGTTTTTTAAATTTTTTTTCTTATGTTTTATTTACTTTTTTGCCTTCATTTATTATTTCGCTTTTTTTTCAGTTGCGAGAATTTTTATTTATTTTCAAAATTTTATTTTTTTATTTTTTGGTTTTTAATTAATTATTTTTTTTTAATTGTATTTCAAGTTTTTTAAATTCATTTCATTTATTTTTTAAGCTTTTCTTTTTTAATTTTTATTTGCATTTTCTTCCTTTATTTTTTTTTATTTATTTGATTTTATTCAAGTTTTTTATTTAAATTTATTTCAATCTTATATTTATTTTCTAAACATTTTTTGATTAATTTTTCCTTATATTTTTTTTTTATTAATTTGATTTTATTCAATTTTTCATTTTTTTTAATCTTTTATTTATTTTCTAAACTTTTTTTATTAATTTTTCTTCACATTTAGTTTGGGTTTTTTAATTTTGTATTTTAATCCTAAGACGTATATATTTTTTCGATATTTTTGCATAGAACCCTCGTCTTATAGGCATGCTGATGTTACTTCGTAGATACTGATCGCTACCAATGGTAAGTAGTATATTACGAGTGTTAAATTAATTTTTAGGTTTGTAATTTTCTTAGAAATCATTTTGATAAGATTTCCAAATTAGTAGCATTCAACCAGTCTTTGGCTTTCTGGAGAATCAGCCATTAAGTCCTACTATTTATATCTTAGTTACCATTTGACTTGGAATTGCATTCTCATTCAATCATGAAATTATTTTATTGACTTTTGTCAATGTCATTGGCATTTACCAGCAAGTAAACAGTTTCCAAATAACTCGTTCAAGTTTGAAAACATGTTGATTGTTTAAAACCAATGAATGTCTGTTGAAAAACCAATATATTTTATATTGGTAGGCTACCGATATATTGGTGGTCAGCAGAAAGTCCCACTTTGAAAGAAGTGGATTGTAGGAAAATATGGTATGAAAAATTATAAAATTCATGGAAATTCCAATTTTATTTGAGCTTATTTATCACGCATTAATTAAATGTCCTGAATACATGGATTTGGTTGAAAATGCAAAGCCCAAATAGGCGCCATTTTACTGACAGTATGTTGCACCCTCTACTGGATAAAAAGCATCAGCTCTCATGAAACTCTCATGACGCACGTCTTAGAGGGCGCCACCAACTTTCCGTGTCGGCTGAAATCTATGGAAAAATGACGCCTAACATGACGTCGTGATTTCTACAATATGGAAGCTCTGCCGCAATTATTATTGTAACAGCCATTCATATCTAGTAAGTGTGAACAATTTAAATATCACTTGTCGTGAAGTAGAGCTTCCCCTTTAAATAGAAATGAGGGCGAGTGGGTATTAGAAATGTTACACAAAATTAAAGGGGTGTGTACAGTAGGGGGTTCATGGGGTTTGTAGTGTTATTTAAGATAGGGGTGGGGGGAAGGGAAAATAATTTTGTCAAGTAAAAAATGTTCTGCATAAGTCTGCAGTGTCTCAAGGACGGAGATGGGGGAAACAGTGGCAATTTGCCCCTCTCCTTAGCTTGCATCCCCCCCCCATTAACCTGGGAAAATTGCACACCCTTACCTGGAGAAAATTGCCCTCCTCTCCCTTTTAACATGAAATTCTCACCCCTGCCCCCCACTTTGGAAAAATTCTCTGTACGCCCCACAGTTGTTTATCCCCCCCTTAGCCAGGGAAATTACCATTTACCTGGAAAAAATTGCCCTCCCCTCACTTTTAACATTAAATTGCCTTCCCCCCCCCCCCCAGCCCGTCACTTTAACAAAATTCTGTATCCGACCCCACAGTTGCCCCCCTCCCCTTAGCCTACGAAAATTGTACCCACTTACCTAGAAAAAATTTCCCTCCCCTCATTTTTAACACTGCATGAAATTGCTACTTCCCCTCCCTGCCCCTCCCTCGCCACTTTAGCAAAATTTTATATCCGCCCCAATTATTGGATGTTGGGTCATTATTATGCAAATTTTATTTTTTGCAGAATTCTGCAGAAACATTTTACCTGGGGAAGGGGGGGGGAATATAAATGAGCAGTTTTGCATAAAATTTTAAGAATGGATTTGGAACATGAACAGTGTTGCAACAAAATTGGGGTCAAAGACCTTGGATGGGGCAGGTTCATAAAATTTAAATAAAAGGAGTTAGGCAATATGCAAATAGACCCAAATAGCGTTTAGCAAATTAACAATTTCTGTTAATTGGAACGTGCGTCTCAATCGTTTGTGACTGTATTTTGGAAAGCTTCCACGATTAACGTGGAAGCATTAACAACGTTGTTAATCAATATTAATGCAGTGCATTGTGAACGAACACACCCTTTTTTTAAATAATAAAAAAGGATGGGAAAAGTGACTTGTGCTGCAGTCTTTTAAGAGATAAGGCAAAGGAGCTGCAGTCAGAAAAACAAAATGGCTACGTTCGATTTTTCTCATTAGAATTTCTTCAATCTGTTCTGCTAGGCCTAATTCATTTACGCGAGTGATGAGTTCAACGTGAATGCAGGCTACCCGAAAATCCAATATCCAATGAGATTGAAGAGGACAAGTCGAATTTCGACGAAAAACAGCATCATTAACAACCATAGGAATATTGAGCGCAGTTTTGGACAGCACGCATCTCGCAATTTTTCATGAAAAATTGAAGGGGGAAAAAATCAGCTGTTAGATGAGAAAAAGAAGGTAAGGAAATCGTTATATATCTATCTATAGGATTTGCATGCTTTATTTTTTTCATTTTTGCGGAAAATTTGCTTTTTGGTACCGGCATTATTTTGATTTTGAAATGACATCGAGGACTTTGGATTAGAATAATTTGTTTACAAATTCTACATGCTTTTTCGATTTGTGAAATATTAACTCTTGAAAATGGTTTTAAGTCAAGAATGTTTATAAGCTTTATTAATTCAAAGACATTAGGAATTGAGTATTTTCTGGGGAATTCTTTAGAATTGAAGCCAGAAAAATATTTCATGTAAATTTTATGTTTCAATAATTTGACTTTTAAAGATGAGGTTATTAGCGCATGTATTTAATTAAAATTTTGCGGTTGGGATTGCAGTGAACAGTGACGAAACTTGATTGTGTACCAATTTGCACAATTTTTGCAGATTTTTATTAATTTTTTCAAGTTTTGGTGATTGAATTGTGTGCCACGGTAAAATTATTTATCTTGATGTGCAATTTGTATTTAAATAATATTTATTGCCCTTATTAGCCTATAAATCTCATATTAAGATTTTTTTCTATTAATTTTTTAAATTGTTTTCTGCAATTTTAAGATATATTACATTTACTGAATGATAACAGGCCTATTCGAAAATTTTACATTAGTTCATTTTACCATATAAAAATTTATTATGGAATATCTGGCATATATTCATAAATTTTAGCGAAATCCAGTTTTTCTGAATATATTTTTAAATATTTTTTTAATATTTAGATACCGGTATCTGACATAATGACATTTACTAAATTTTCATAGACCTTTCCATGCATTTTTTTAAAAAAATTATGCGATATCTGACATTACTGAATTTAAAAAGGTATATTTGAAAATTTGAAATTAGGCTATTTTTCCCATACTTTTGGTGGGTTTTTTTACTGAATTTTGAGAAATCTGTTTTACAATTTTAAAATTAGTCCAAGTTTTCCATTATTTTCTTTTGAATTTTCTGGGTTTTTTTTATTATGACATATCTGATTTTTTGTTATGAATTTTGATTGAGTATTTTAAATATTTAAATTAATCCATTATACACGATTTTAAGTCTAGTAAAAAATAAAATTTATTATTATTTAAATATGCCAAAATAATTCATAGAATAATAATTATTTAATGATTTTATGATAGAACAATTAAATTATCTTCATACATATTTAAATTATTCCATAAAACATTTAACTGTTTAATTAATTTAATTGGTCCCATTTCTTTATAAGTTTTTCTAAAGTTATTCTTGATACATTTTCTCAAAAGAATGTTGCGTGAAAGCTTTAAGCTTATAACCAACAGATGGCGCTAAAATTTCTGATATTTTACAATTCAGGTATTCCTTAGATCGGGCAATATGGCGCTGCCCATGTTTTACCTAAAAATCGTGATTTCTCATTAATGTTAAGTTTAATTTCAATATTATTATTTTATTTCTACTTTTTGTTCCAATAGTTAGCATTTAAAAAACAATTGTGATGAATTGAGACTTTCCCTGCAGCCAAATAATTTTATTTTTAATCAATTTTTTCTAGTAAAAAAAGCACAATAATTGGGGTATTCACTCTTAAGTTTGCTATTTTTGGTTACATGGGGGCGTTTGAGATTTCTGAAGATTTAAATGGAAAAATTCAGTTCATATCGATTTTTTTTTTTGTTTTTTTGAAAAAAAATATTTTTATTTTACTTGTTGTGCAATGCATCATCCCTCAGATTGATGAACTTTCGTTCAAAGAAAACTTGTAAAAAATATTTGCATTCAAAATGGAAAATTGTAGAAGGCCTAAACCTACACTTTCTGCTAGAATAACAAACATATTTAGCCAGAAGGAACCGCTGATAAATGATTTCTGTGACTATAGGAAATGTCAGAAAAGTCATTTTTCTTCTCATTGATGAATTGATATGTCAGTGGCTTATGATATTGCTGCCAAAACTTTACATTTCTGTATTTGTATGCATTAGCCTTACCGTGTGATTTCATAAGTATTTAGTCTTAGTACCAAATATTGCATATATTGGAATACATTTTATTCCATTCATTTTTATAATTTGCTTTTTGCCATAATAATATATCTGATATTTACTTAATTTTGATAGGCCCATTTGAAAATTTTAAATGAATCGATTTCTCCATACATTTTTAAATATATTATTTTTTTAAATTATGTATGAGGGGATCTTTTCAGGAGAAAATGTGTTTTGTTATTAGAAGTCAGTAAAAGTCGGATTTTATCATTGAAAGTCATGGGAATATTTATTTTTATCAGGGTAATTCAAGGAATATGTGATATTTTTTTTTTATCAGCAAAACGCTAGGATAAGTTGTTTTTATTAGGAAAAGTCATAGGAACATGGACTTTACCAGGGAAAGTTTGGAAGAAGTTGTATTTTTGTCATGAACAGTCAGGAAAAAAATTGTTTTTAATCAGGGGAAGTCAGGGAAAATGTAGATTTACCCATAAAATTCTAGGACGTGTTTTTATCAGGGAAAGTCAGGAAAATTTTTTTATGAAAAGATAAATGTTTTTTTGAATCAGGATAAAGTCAGAGAAATTGATTTTTATCTAGAAATTTCTAGTAAAAATGTGTTTTTATCAGGAAAAGTCATGGAAATATATATTTTATCAGGGAAAGTAAGAGAATTTTTTTTTGTATCATGAAAAGTTAAGGAAGAATGCTATTTTTATCTGGTTGTCATGAGTAATTTTCTACATAAAATTTTAGTAAAACTGTTTTTAATCAGTAAAAGTCATGGATAATGTATTTTAAGAGAGGATGGCAGGGAAAAAATTTTTTTTTACATGAAAAGTCAAGGAAAAATGCTTTTTTTTAGGTAAAGTCATTGAAAATGTGGTTATACCCATGCAGAACATGTTAGGAAAACTATATCAGAAAGTCATAGAAATAACTATTTTATAAGGGAAAGGCAGGGAAAATTTGATTTTATTATGAAAAGTCAAGAGAAAATGCGTAATTTTTATCAGATCACGTCATGAAAAAATTGGTTTTATTCAGAAACTCCTGGAAAAAAAGGTGTTTTTATCTGGAGAAGTCATGGAAATATGTCCTTAATCAGGGGAAGTCAGGGGGAATTTTTTTTTATCATGAATAGTCACAGAAAAATATGTTTTTGATCAGGTTAAGTCATGGAAAATATGATCTTATCCAGACTAGGAAAACTGTTTTTATCAGAAAGTCATGGAAATGTGTATTGCATTAGAGGAAGTAAGAGGAAATTGTTTTTTTATCATGAAAAGTCATGAGGGAATTAGTTTTTTTTTATCATGAAAAGTCATGAAAAAATCTTTTTACCAAGTGAAGTCATGGAAAATGTGGTATATATATTAGAAAATTATAGCAACATTGTGATTTTTTTTTTAAATAAGGAAAAGTCATGGAAATATTTATTTTATAAGGGAAAGTCAGGGAAAATGTTTTATTATTATAAGTCAAGGAAAAAGGTACTTTTTATTAGATTATATGGAAAATGTGGTTTTATCCAGAAAATTCTAGAAAACGTGTGTTTTTTATCAGGGAAAGTCATGGAAATGTGTATTTTATCAGGGTAAGTCAGGGGAAAAAAATTTTATCATGAAAAGTGAAGGCGAAATGTATTTTTTTTTATCAGGGTTACTCAGGGAAAATGTGATTTTTACCTTGAAAGTTCTAGAAAAATATTTTCATCATTAAAGGTCATGGAAATATGCATTTTATCAAGGAAAGTCAGGAAAAATTTGCTTTTTTATCATGAAAAGTCATGGAAAATTTCTTTATCGAGGAAAGTTATGGAAAATGTGGTTTTATCTAGAAAATAGGCCTACTATTAAAACTAATTTTTTTTAATCAGGAAATGTCATGGAAATTTGCATTTTTACCAGGGGAAGTCAGGGGAAACTATTTTATCATGAAAAATGAAGGAGAAATGTGGTTTCTTATATCAGGTTGTCATGGAAAATGTGGTTTTATTCGAAAAATTCTCGGAAAAATTAGTTTTTTATCAGGAATAGTCATGGAAATATGTATTTTATCAGGGGAATTCAAGGGAAATGCTTTACTATCATGAAAAGTCATGGGAAATCTGTTTTGTCAAGTTACAACATGGAAAATGTGTTATATCTAGAAAATCTGTTAAAATAGTGTTTTAATCAGGAAAAGTCATGGAAATATGTATTGTAGGCTATAAGGGGAAGTCAGGGAAATATATTTTTTCTTTGCATTATTAAAAATCGAGGGAAAATTTATTTTTTATCAGGTTAATTCTCGAAATATGTATTTTATTAGGAGATGTTATATATAATTTGTTTATTTTATGATATATTTATATTAAAATTCAAGGAAAACGGATTTTTTTAAGCAAGTAAAGTCATGGAAAATGAGATTTTAATCTAGTAAATTGCAGGAAAACTAGGTTTTTATCTGAAAATTTCGTGGAAATACGCATTTTATCAGGGGAAGTCAGGGAAGTTTTTTTTTTATTATGAAGTCATGGAATAATATTTTTTATCAAGTTACGCCATGGAAAATGTGGTATATCTAGAAAATTCTAGTAAAACTGTTTTTAGTTAAGAAAAGTCATGGAAATATACCTTTAATCAAGGAAATTTTTGTAATGAAATTTTTAATCAGGGTAAGTCAGGGAATTTAGGGCAAACGTGATTTTATTTAGAAAATTCTAGGAAAATGTTTTCATCAGGAAAGGTTATGGAAATATTTACTTTGTCAGGGAGTAGTCAGTGAAAATTTGTATTTTATATTTCAAAATTCAAGGGAAATGTTTATTTATCAGGTTAATTCATGTAAAATATGGTATTTCTAGAAAATTCTAGTAAAACTTGTGTTTTTAATTAGGAAAAGTCATGGAAATATACCTTTAATCAGGGAAATTTTTTTTTAAGGAAATTTTTAATCAGGGTAAGTCAGGGAAAACGTGATTTTATCTAGAAAATTCTAGGAAAATGTTTTCATCAGGAAAGGTTATGGAAATATGTTCTTTGTCAGCCCTGAGTAGTCAGTGAAAAATTTGTATTTTATAATGAAAATTCAAGGAGAAATTTTTATTTTTCAGGTTAATTCATGTAAAATATGGTATATCTAGAAAATTCTAGTAAAACTTGTGTTTTTAACTAGGAAAAGTCATGGAAATATGCCTTTAATCAAGGAAATTTTTCTAATGAAATTTTTAATCAGGGTAAGTCAGGGAATTTAGGGCAAACGTGATTTTATTTAGAAAATTCTAGGAAAATATTTTCATCAGGAAAGGTTATGGAAATATGTACTTTGTCAGGGAGTATAGTCAGTGAAAATTTGTATTTTATAATTCAAAATTCAAGGAGAAATTTTTATTTTTCAGGTTAATTTATGTAAAATATGGTATCTCTAGAAAATTCTAGTGAAACTTGTGTTTTTAATTAGGAAAAGTCATGGAAATATACCTTTATAATCACGGAAAATTTTTTTGATGCAATTTTTAATCAGGGTAAGTCAGGGAATTTAGGGCAAACGTGATTTTATTTAGAAAATTCTAGGAAAATGTTTTCAT
>JAQIXP010004016.1:0-12130 GCA_034700285.1 Proteroiulus fuscus
TATTTTAGGTGAAATGGCCATATTAATCAATGATGCCATCGTTTCAATGCCCACAAAAAACATGGCGGACGCCTCTTTAATTGGCTTCAAATATGGCGGCCACATTACTGGTCTATCTCGTATTATAGGTCGTTGAGTGAGACGGTCGTTATTAAGCATTTCCGCTAGGGGCGGTAAAAGCATGGTGCTAAACAATGCAAACAACTTGCTTTGAATGCATTTTCTTCAAGTTTACAAGTAGTTAATTTGTTGTGATTATTGAAGAATTTGTTATATAAACTTGCAAGATGAGTCAATATTTTATTGCTAGCAATAGACTAGTGAAAACTTTGCCCAATGCTTAGTATTTCCTTTGAATTAAATTTTTATATTTGAATAAGCGCAATGATACAAGTGTATCAACATTTTTAAAAATGGCGGATAAGGATTTGGATTCAATTCGTGCTAGGCGAATGGCTGAATTACAAAGTCAGTACGGGGTAAGAATTAAATTTGTTGTGATTATATGATGTATTAATATGTGTGGTAAGTTTATGAGTACTTGAAAGTATTGTCCAATGTTTGATATGTTCGCAGTTTTTGTGCTCAAATAATCCTAACCAGGTATAGAATCCACCCGGTTTAAATCGGGATTTAAACCCATTTTTTATGTCAAATATAGTTTATGTGCTTTTGAGAAATGGATATAATTATGTAGCCAGCAGGAGCGCAGCCAGGATTTACAAATGGGGGAGAGGGTGGGGTGAGTTTCATAGGCAAAATGTTGGTCATGGGGGAGGGGGGGGTTGAACCCCCCAACCCCCCTTTCGCTGCGCCCCTGGTAGTTGTTGTACTAGCTAGCATATTAGTCCTACCTTTTCCAAGTTTTAATTTTACAAAGTTGGTTTACTAGGAACAGTGTGTAGCCTAAAATGTGACAAGTTAACTTTTTAATTTTAGGGTGGAGGCGCTCGAGCACAAGACCCAGAAGCAGCTGCCAAAGAAGAAGAAAGGCAAATGAAAGAAGCAGAAATGAGACACACCTTCTTATCTCAAGTTTTAACTCAGGAAGCAAGAGCCCGACGTAAGTAACTTAAAATGCATAGGAGAGCTGGTACATTAAGTGACACAAATACATCATCTTCTCTCTCTTTCTCTGTTATTATAATCTTCTTTTCTCTGGAAGTAAACACAGTGGCAACTGCAAAACCAGATAAAGCTAAAATGATAGAAAATATGCTAATGAATATGACTCGAATGGGACAAATTCAAGGAAAAGTAGTTACAATTCAATATATGAATGTGATACCAAATTCTTTGCCCCAAAATGGAAAAAATTTGCAATTTTAATTGTGGTTTATAGTTGGGTGAAGAAGAACTGAAATCTCTCTTGGAACAACTTAGCGAACACACGCAAAAGAAAACTACAATAAAAGTTAGCAAATTATCAAGCAAATCAGTTTGAAACATGCATGAGTACCGAATAAGTCACGTACTGTTTGTGATATAGTTTGAAAGGAGGCGAAATGTGATGGATGATGATGATGATGATTTTTGATGCTCTGGACTATTGCCCATGGCTGGCTGGTTGAATTTGGGAACGTTGTTTGATGGCCGGTCAACTTTTTCGATTTTTTGTAAGCGAATTATTGTGGCATTTTCACTCTCGGCATGTTGGGATATTTAAGACTACGGAATAAGGCGAAAATGTGTGGCATTCTTTTTTATTTGTAGATATGCTTGCATATGATAGTTCTTTAAAAAATAAAAGCGATTGGATTTTTGAGTGCTTAATCTGGTTTTCCATTAAATGTTTATTAATGCATATTTATCAGCTAGTAGGGTAATTATTGACTTAGAACAAAAAGGGCTTAGTATAGCTAGTACGTTGTCATTGCCGCTCATAAGCAACTTCTATTGACAGCTTGGGAATGAGCAAAACTGAAAAGTCACTGGATATAGTGGCAGCCGATATTTGTGGTATTTTCCCTGAATTTCCTTGATAAGGCTGTTGAAATCTGTTTCTGGAGCTACAACCAGTTGTAAATTGAACTTGTGATCTCCTGATTGGTGGTTATCAATTCAAAAAACGTTAACTTTCAGAAGAATTTAATTCAAATCGGTACCCAACAGTCATCATAAATATGGCTATGGTAGGGGTAATGCCCACAATTATGAGAAATACTCGCAGGCCCTATTTCTTTAAGACTCTAAGAATCTAAAATCTTCAATCTCAATCCAGAATCCTAGAAATTTGGTTCCATCGTACAATCCCTAATCCAGAATCTTTCATGGGAGTGGATAGGATTTTCAGGATTGTGAATGTTCCATGGAGCCATTTTTCTTGGTTTTGTAAAAGCATATTATTGAAGTTAACTAACGATTCACTGATAATTACCCTAATATGTTACAAATCTTGAAGCCCTATGCTGTACCATCTCAAGTGTCCTGAATTTGGTCGGTCTTACAGTAGTTCCAAACTAATTTAACTTATCTTCCTAAATTTTAGTTGTTTATCAACCTAATTTTTTTATTTGATTTTATGTTACTTTGGACAGTTAACTTTTATTTTTATTTTACGAGTAAAAGTTTTATTTTACCTTTTTCCAGAAATTTGGAAACTGCAATTTTTATTTGATTTATCATATTTTTTTTAACAAACTGATCCAGTAAAATATACTAAGCACAACTATTTTATTATAAAATGGAGTAAAGTGAATAAAAACGTGATTATAGAAATGTATATTCATAAGGCACTGGTTAGACACATGAAATTACTTGTATTTAGTCAGTGTCTGCAGTTTTAACATAAATATGCAGAAAAAAAGTTCAGTAAACTAATTATGAAAAAGAAAATAGTTATAAATCAACCCTGCATTTCAATAAAAAGTCAAATGCAATTTACAATACATTTTGCAATTCAAACTTCTTAAGATGAGGAAATAAGAAAAGAAATATCCTACAAATGTGCTGCGCAATAAGGCAAATAATCTCAATTGGACTCTTGTAGCTCTGAGAAAACTTGCATATGATGAAGATTTCTAACTTCATAAGAAGTTAAAAATATGGGAACACGTACAAAGTCTCGTATATTTAAAAAAATGTCAGTTGCCCGTTAAAGGGATGCATTTCCTATACAGCCCAGCTTTTTACCACAACTTCGATTCTTGGCACAATTCCTTTAGTGAACATGCTTCACCACATACTGCACCTGTATTTAATCCTTTCGTCGATCGGCTTTCACGCATACGAATATTTTTTGAATGAAACGTGTTGCCGCATCTGAAATTGTACAAACATGCTATTATCATTATGTTAAAATGAAGTTTAGCAAGGATTCATTCAAGTAGCACTTAGAACGTCAGCGAATTGAAAAGTATGCTGGAAGTCTTTGCTGTGAATAAACTGCTTGAAATTTGCTAGATATTAAATGAAAAATGTGGCCATAGTTTTAGGGATTTTGTGCTAAACAAGAAAAAGTTCACAAAAAGTAAATATGTTTATCGTATAACGAAATTTTTAAAAAACTGTCCCTGCCTTATAGTTCGGTATTACAACCATAGACCACTTGAGAGCCATACTAATATTGCTTGGACAGCAGAAACCCATGGCATCAAGTTTTTGAAATTTAAAATGCTTAATTTAAGTGGACTGCCAGAGGCAGGTCTATAAAGTACACGAGTTCACGTAGTTAGCGGAAAGTCCACCTTTAGTGGACCCACATCAGAGGCGTAGTGAAAGGGGGGGGGGAATTGGGGATTCCAATATCCCCTTCTTATGACCAACATTTTGCCTAGAAAACACCATTTTTTAAAAAAAATTACCAAAATTTTAGGGGTCTCCCCTAAATTCTTGCGAATACATAATAGGAAATGAAAGTTAGGGGCTGTGCACAACATGACTCCCAGCGAACACGTCAGTTTTAAAAACAAAAATATAATAACCTCGTTTTTATGTGCAGAAAAGAGGGGGGGAGTTGATAGTATAATTATAATATAACAATTATATTCTTATGATAGGCCTATATTCAAAAATTCCTATCATAACCCCCTATATTTTTGGAAAAGAATTATTATGGTATAGGACAGCAACCATTTGAGAATGAGGTATGTGATTAGAAAATCCAGCATTCAAACTTTACTACTGGTTATTAACCCTAGCATGCCCGTTTAAAAAAACTTCTTAGAATAATCGAGAATATCCTAAAGTCATAATTACCAAATTTGTTTGTAAGCACTTTGGGTTTTGATTTCCAATGCACCCCTAGATAGTACACTGGTATACCCGTCAATGTGATGGCAACTCCTACGCCCACTTCCAGCGGCCTAACAAAAAATGGTAAACACACTAGGAAGCCGCAAATGATGAGGAACAAAATGGGAAGCAGGATGTTGACCTAAAAGGAAAATTAATTACAATTGCAGCCGTTTGTCCAAGTCAAAATTTAAGATTGACAAAATATGCTGGTTTTCTTTTTTTTGAACCTTAATTGGTCTCTCCATGTCTGGCCGCTTCCATCGCAGCCATAAAAGTCCAGAAACCGAGCAAGTGATAAACAAAGCCTCCACAAAGCTGGTGTAGTTGATCAAAACGTAAACATCACTGGTCACCAGCATGGCCAGTGTGACAAGACACTGTAAATAGTTTCAACTTTGTTAATAGAAATGCAAAAAAATCTGGCATGTACGTAGTATTTCTTACCAAAAATATGAGCGAAGGAACTGGCGTAAAACGATCAATGTTGATCATGGCTAAGGCATCTGGAAAATGACCTTGCCTGGCACCCACAAAAAATAACCTGTAAATAAATTTATTTTAATGTAAATGGATCAATAACAAGGGCAACTATTCAAACTGTGATGATGAACATTCTGCTAAGCAATGTTGGCTTTGAAATTTTTTATACCCGAATGTGCCATGTGTAGGCCCCTAATAGTTTTTGCTCAAAACTTACTGAAATTAATTTTTAATAATTTTTTAAAATAATTATGTGCTGTAGAAGCGTTGCCAATGTGGCATGCTTGTGTGGGCATCAAGTTTACATAAATCTTTACAGAAACCAAATGGCATTATATTAGTAGTCCTAAATACACAAATTTAACATTTTGTCCAATTTAAATACATGTATAAACTGACCTATTAATTTATTCTGTAGCTATTTCTAAATACTTTTTAGGGAAATGATTTTAAGTCATAAGAAACATTAATTTTTAAAAGCAATGCAGCCTAGGAGACATAATTTAAGAGACATTTATAGTAGGTTATTCATGAGGGGGATGAGTGTTAAAAGAGTTGTTTGCAGACGTGTTGACTGCATTTTAAATTTGTCGTAGGTGAAATACACCTCCATAAACATGAAATAACTTCCAAGGATTTACCTAGAGGCAGCAAAAATTCCCCCGTTAAGTCCTCCAAAGGTGGAACAAGCCACAAAAACTGGCATTATCCAAGACATCACTCCGAGTAATTGTTCACCGAATGACTGAAAAAAAAATTGGAAAGGCATTCAGGCAACATGATTGCTTTAGAAATATAAACATGCGGGCATTATAAGTAAATAGCAATTTTAAAAAATGCAAATTATACTATTTCAAGAAGTCTAGTTCTGCCTTTAACATAATAATGGTTCCAATTCTCCTATAATTTAGTGACATCCTATATTTCTTATGTATTTTTGCTGTTTTTAAATACTTTCTAACAATTTGCTTATCATTTACCCATTTTCTAATCATTTTTAAGGAAAATTAATTTTTTTTTAAAAAAAATATTGGGAATCCTGCCTGATATTGTTGGAAAATTAAAATTCCATAAATTATAGGTAGGTAAACTAATAGGCCTACATGTATATTCTAAGTAAATCATTGAAATTATCATACTGGAAAATCAAGAAATAATAAAAGAATCTTATAATCGTAATTCTTTGTAAAATTTCTCAAAATCAAACAATGTACTTATGTTAATAAAATAAACTTCCATAAATTATATTTGAGCAAAATTACTTTGTAAAAAATCTCTATAATATTTCCATAGAGATTTTTTACAAAGTAATTTTGCTCAAATATAATTTATGAAAGCTTATTAAGAGCCACCAAGTGAACACTACTCAGAAATCTCAGAAAATTATGCCATATTAAAATTAAAATTGAAAAAAAAGTATTGGAATTTTTCTAAGTAGTTCTTTCTTGGAATATATTTATATATTTTTCTCTATGCATGATTGCTAAGAAAATGTTAATGGTGACCCTTCTCTTGTTACTAACAGATGGTGCTAAAATTTCTGAGATTTTGCTATTCAGGCATTCCTGAAATCAGGCAACATGGCGCTGCCCATGTTTTACATAAAAATTTTGATTTCTTGTATTTTCTAAGTTTAATTCCAATTTATTACTTTTTTCTACATTTTGTTCTAATGCCTAGCATTTAATAACCACTTGTTACGAAGTGAGACTTCCCCTTTAAAATTTGATATCAGTATTTGATACCCTGGATGTATTTTCCCTAAACTATTCCAGACAAGAGTGTATTTAAAATAAGCCGAAAGATGAATGCAGGGTTGCAAAATGAATTCATGGCCATCTATTGCCGACTCTACCCTATACATTATTATCAAACAATCTGCAAATCTAAGAGCATCCGCTCCCATTGAATATTTAAATGGCAAAAACGTGATAAAGAAAGCTTAGACTTTCTAAAGATATGCCTCCTTTTCGTTACTTTCAAAGGCCAGGAAGTTACATCTCTGAATACATTTTGCAGTTTTAATTCCATGTCCCATGCCAATTTCAATGAACTACAGTTTTCTGGATGAATACGATCACGTCTCTAATTAGAAATATTAATTAATGAATGAAGTAATTTAAACCGTTATTAAGCCTTCCAATTACAGTGTTTGGGAAGATTGACAGGTTTAATTTGGCCTTTAAATGCCTAAATTCAGACCACTTTTTTGAATTTTTTTTTCCTCGGCCAGGCATTGCGAGCAAAAATAAATGCTTCGAAAAGCCGGCACTAACAAGGAAATGGTGAGACTGATGTTAAGTGCCACTTCCCAAACACTGGAAGGTTTTACACACTAGGACTGCCAATCACTGATAATAAATTTGAACAATTTGTATGGATTTAATATTAGTTGAACGGTGCATTTTTGCCTAGGTCTAATGCAACTCAAGCAAATGCAGGAGTCACAGATGTCTAATTTTCTATATTTTTTAGAGTTTATATTTTGGCAAATTTTCCTATATGTTGTCCATTATTTACAAATTTTCACTCATTTTTACCCTTATTTCTATTCTAATTTCACGACCTCACAAACAACCTGTTATCCTCTATTCAAATAATTTCTGGACCTTTGCCTGCCACCTAGCGCCAGTTTTATTTTGATTGTTGGAATCGAGTATAAAATAATATCATTAAAAATATCCTATAAAATTATTATAATATGGCATAAAGGCCAACAATATTCCTACATTTTGAGGGGAAAAAATTTCTGAAGTTTGAGGAAAAAGCAATTTATTTTACCACTGCTACGGCATTGGAAGATAGGACTTCCGAAGGGGTCAACACCACAAAATACGCCATATTGGCCATTACGTAGACTAGAGTGACCAGTGGTAATGATATCCATATGGCACGTGGAAGATTCCTAAAGAAATCATTAAATTAGTCAAATCTTACTTTAATTACAAACTGATTTAGCAAGTGCAATTCACTTATTTTTCCCAATGGTGGCGCCACTTGATGCAGTGACAACCTTAATAAATAGCTTTGATTGACATTTCTGCTTATTTAATATTTTTTAAATCCATTAATTTCCATGATTCGCTTGTAAATTCAACTAGGCACAACAGGCCATTTAATAAGAAACTATATATAACTAACTCGTAAGTAACTAAAGCAAAGTGAACATGACATGGGTCAACCAATAAGCCTTCATAAAAATGTGACAAATGCTATTAGTTTTAAGTGGTCAATTATATCTACTGCTAAAAGCTTATATTTAGAAAGATGTGGGAAAATGGAACCGCTTTAATTACAAATTAAAATAAAGGCATTCATTTCTGATATCATATATATGATTCTGTTAATTGAAACTAAATACTAATTAACATGTGACTAAGATTACAATCTTCTACTTTGGAGTTACCCCATTGACTTCATTTTAAGTTTAATTAAATTATACTAACAGAAAACTGACATTTTTATTTAGTTCTAAGCTTTTTTATTCATAGTGTTCAAGTTTGCTTATAAATGCCTGTGATGTCATAGGGAGGGTACCACAAAATGAATCGAGTTTCAGTTTAACTAAACTTTATAAAACAACAGGAGACTTTGTGAATGAGCCTATATTTTTTGCTAAATTAGCTTAAATAAACATGTAGGCCTAGTTTCAAAATAAATCTGTATACCCCCCTAATAAATGGCTCATAACAGTCTTAATGGGAATTATTGACTCCAGTTCATGACATTACATTAAAGTAAACATTGCACCAACTAGAAATTCCACAAGAAATTTTTCCAAAATTCTCGACATCTGTACTTATTTCCCACGATGCACTTTTACTACTTACAGTTAGACTGATACATTTTAGGTGTTAAATTGCATCAATTGTTATTTGCACATTTGATATCCTTAAATTATAAATTAGAGAAATTGTACACTTACACGTATGGGTTTTTCAATTCTTCTGTTACAAAATTCAAGTAATTCCTGCAATGATAATTCATTAACACAATTAATTTCAAGCATTTATTTATTTAAAAAAAATTCTTTAAATCTAGGAATTGTCATTTTAGAAGGAAAGGTCATGAAAAAGTTAAGAAAATTGTGGGAAATTTTGAATGTAACTTGAGTAATTTGAAATAAAATTGTGACAGGGGCTAGTAGATGGGTATATAATTAGCTGGGTGACATAATTTGGGTGTTTCTTTATCGTCATTTTTATCGTTTATAGCGTTTTTTTTATCGTCTAGACTCTAGACACATCCAATTTCAATTAAATATAGGGCCTATGAAAAATGTTAATGTTTTATCTCACGCTTATCAAGTAGCTTGGGATCAGTATTAGTGTTAAGTCAGGGGAAATTTGTGAATAGCAGGGAAAACTGACAGGAAAATTTCCAATTTCTATTATTAAAGAATGAATAGAAAAATTTAATGAAAAAAAGAATTCCCCTCAACTTCCTAGTTGAAAAAATGTGAGAATTATTTTAGAAAATTAAGGGAAAATCATTCCAGTATTTGGGGACATCAGGGATAGCAAAATTTGTGAAAATAAACATTAAAGGGAAAGTCCCACCTTGAAACAAGGCATTTTTAAAAAGAAAAGCAGGAAAACTAAAATGTTAATTAGACTTTCCATTTTCATTTTGGAAATACCTTGATTTGAGAATACCGTAAACTGAGTTTCAAAGGTAGCATCCATTTTTTATAATTACGTGGCGCCATCTACCGATTAGCTTGAGTACTACTATTCGATTTTGTCATCCTTTGATCTTGTAATGATTTCAGATTTATGACAAGTTTGTTGAAAATGCCAATTTCAATGTCCCTCTCAACAACTTACAACAAGTGCTTGTCTAAATTTTAAAAATAACTTGTTACAAAGTGAGACTTAGGGTGGTCTGGGAAGTTTGTGATAATTTTAGAAAATTGTAGGAAAACACTTGACAAAATTTGAGAAAGTCATGCAAGTAAAAAATGATAGAACATTGTCAAATTTGTGAAAAAATAGAAAAGTCACTTAAAAATGCAAAATGAATCCACCTACCATCCTGAATATGAAAATAACCCTGAATAAAAAGCTAGTGCAATGTATCCAGGCTCGGTTGTCGAACCTTCAAATGCCGACTCGAAATTCTGGGTTCGCCCTGCAATGGAATATTTGTCCACAATGTTAAATTTGGCAAATAAACGCCTTTTATTGCTCAACTCAACTGCCAGACTGAGAAAAACTTAAAATAGAAGAACTCGCTAAACACAATTTCAGTTGAGGAGAATGTACGAGACAACCTATTGCACTTGAAAACAAACAAGAAATAGACACGAAAAACTTGTTTACATTTTCAAATTTCTTTTCAAGCTAAAAATCCGATTTAACAATTATTAAGACTTACCCATTCCAAGGCACACTATTCCGGCAAATATAATAATGAGCAATGCAAATATTTTGGTGAATGTGAAGATATCCTGCACTCGGGTTGCCCATTTCACATTTGTGCAATTGATATATGTCAAAAGACCTGAAATAAATCCAAACATTTTGAAAAATTAAAAATTATTAAATTATTCATTATTAAGTAGTACACTTTATAAATTAGGATAAGTCAATAGATGAATCGGCCCACTTATGGTGGCACTACTTTAACAGTGCAGTGGCAAAATCATGTAATAGTTTTTGTTGGCATTCCTAGAATAATCTTCCTTTCAAAAAAAATAACATGTATAATTTTAACAGAATAATTTGTGAGATTATTTACCTCATTACAGCTATCATAGGCCTATATGACCCATTAAAAATTTAGGAAAATAAAATATCAAAGTAGGCCTAATGTAACATGGCTTATGATTATTGGTTAGGCTTATATAACTATCTCACAAAATTAAAATTTATTGAAGGGTGAAAATTTCCGTGAATTGTAAAGTAATTCACGAAATCTTCCTTTGATGATTTTAAATCCTTACACTTTTATATATTTACAAAAATGCAGATTGTATTTAACGAAATCATTTACTTTATCTGTATTTTTAAATGACCATCAAAAATATAAAACGAAATTCAATGCTGCCAGATATAAAGAGTTACAAGCAGGAAACATACAGAAGATAGGGACAAAAGACAGTATTGATGTCTGATCACACAGCTCTGTAAATTGCCAATGGTCTATGCAGGGTTTAAATAAAATTTAACGAAATTTCCTATTTTGACAACCTGAATTGAAATACACGACTGATCTTTTCCCAATTTCAATTTCGTTTTATATAAATTCACGAACGTTTGCAACCTCTCTAACATAGGACATAATTAATATTTAAAAAATGCTAAAGATGTCTAATCTGGATATATCTCTAATGTGACAAAGCTAGCAAACAATAAGATAAGCCATGAGTTGGCGCCATGTATTGCACATGATGATGTCCAACATAAATGTGGAAATTGATGAATTAATATTTGCAATATTTTCTATGCTGCATATAATAATCTTTATGTTCGTACGTGTTTCATGAAAACATTCAAGTTTATCATCTTTACAGTCTTTTGAAATTTTCCATTAGTTTATTATTTGAATGTATGGCACATAGTAATAATATATAGTTGTAATTAATTGGCAACTTTTTTATTTAGAAACATTATATGCAATTTGAAACCATATACATGTATAAGCTGCAATGCTTTTGATATTATATTGAGTGGAATTTTTTGTAAATTGATGCAAAATAAATTCCATTAGCTTATCAGAATCTTATAATTGGGGTTTTAAAATTTTTCCAAAAGACAGAGTCATTCAAAATAGATGGACTTTTGCCTGTTATGATTAAAATGCCATTAAATGTGAAAAGGTTATGGACTAACAAATGTAAATATGGACCACTTGTGGATAAAAAAAACCTAGGAAAGCAGTAACGTTTGGGACTTTCATTTATTAAAATTACTAAATTGTATGACTTTACCATCAGGGTGAATTTCAATTATAGTTTTAAAAATGAATCACCGAGCTCAAAAATGAACAATTAGTGCTTTTACTGACAGTCTGGTATATTACAGTCTATATGACAGTCTGGTATATGATGAATTAGCACTTGGTTAAACTAGATAATTGAGCCATTTTGTTTTGCATCTGTAGAGTTGTAACATTGTAAATTTTAATATCACATCATAAAAGGTTTTGTTCATCGAGTCATTTTCTTGTGAAAAAAGTTAAAAGAAATGCATTGGATAACATGATATGTTTATGTTATCCAATGCATTATGTGTTAAAAGACTTACCAATGATGCGAAATAAAATGTTCAAGATCTTAATTTCAATAATGCTGTTAAAAAATCGAGAGTAGGTAGATCTCTTTAAGGGGTCTGTTTACACTTTTAAGAGCATGCATGCTCCTATGGGAATCTCCATGTTAAATAAAAGTACAAATTTCTCAATAATGGCTAAA
>JAQIXP010004017.1:0-12127 GCA_034700285.1 Proteroiulus fuscus
GTCTTGAAAAATGCCTCCAGCACAAAGATCTTTTAAATTGCTTTGCTCAGCAATATAGATATATATATATATATATATATATATATATATAGAAATATGTAGCATGGAAATGAAATGACCTTTTATGTGCGGATGAGTTTTATTATTACATAAATATACGAGTCCTGCATTTTAGTTTACGTGTACAATAATAATCCTACTTTTGATGTTAACTCTGATAGATGCTCAAACATATAAAGTTGTTTTATTGAGCCTTGTACACTAGATATCTGATTGCTATTGTGTACAGAATAGATATTTGCTGAAGTTTTATGTTTAAAATGCAAAGAAGAAAAAAACTTTTTCAAAAATACTGTTACTATTCTAACAGTGCACCTTGTGCATAGAGAAAAAGTGATAAAAATACCTTATCCCAAAATTAATTTACAGTATTTTTTAAAGAAAACCAATCCATTTTTTCATGGGGTTACCTGCCCAAATATCTCATATAGTCAGTCTGGTTAGACTAACTTTAACTTTATTCATTTTTCACTTATAGTGGTCAGCAAGCAAACTATAAGTTGTTCGTGCATATTGCATATAGCTATATTGATTGACCAGAAGATTAAGACTAAACCATGGTGACTACTAATTTTCTGTAAATAAAATTCCCTGAGTTTTCCAGGTTTTTCCAGGCTCATTTTCACATTTTTCCAGGTCCAAAAACATTTATTTAGGATGGTGCAACGATGAAAAAAAATGAAATGCACGAATTTAAAAGATAATCATTTGCTTTTCTTTGAAAAGTCAAGATATCATTTTCGATTTTTGCAAAAGCCAATTAGGCAAATCATTTTTTGTGCTGATTTTCAGGATAATGTTATAAAAAATACAAAATAAAAAGGGCTGATATTTAGAAATTCCAGGTTTTAGTTAAAAATTCCCTGAGTTTTCCAGGTTATTCCAGGTTTAAAGTTCATAAATTATAATATTCACCAATATCCCAATGCAGAAACGCAAACCTAATTTGCCTCAAAATGATTCATGATTTTCCAGCAATGTTGAAGGGACAACGAGCGAATTTGATGACATTAACGAGTAGCCTTTTATTATGGACAGTGCTAAAATTGGGTGACCCTAGTCCATCTAAGCGAAGCAATGTGAAAAGTCTGAAATGACCAGTGAACATTTAATGAAGTATGCTAGCTAAATCTAAGGGATGGGGGTATAGGGTGGGGGGGATAAGGGGGTATGGGGGGATGGCGGCAATCCGATAATAGTTGCATATTGGGGTGGCTGCCACTCGTTCCTTTGGGAAAAGAAGGCTAATTTTGGAGAGGGGAAAATAATAGCAATATCGTTTGAATAATAAATGACACGAATACATTTTATTCATCCATTATGTGGGGCTCAAATAATTCGAAACGACAAGCTCCTATTTTAGCTTTGTTGTCGATTTGAGTGGATTTGATAAATGCAAAGACTATGGAAAACCATTAAACATGGATGCGACTTAATAAATATTGATTCACAATAAAAATGCAAACATTAAAAAACTTTAAGTCTCGCCTGGTGGCAAATTATATTTCTAAAGGAAAGATCAAAGATGATAATGATAATCTGAGATTATGAAACGTTGACCACGAAAATATGGCTGGTGAAAGAGCCTGATTTGGTGCAAAACCCATTTCAGTGGAAACAGACAATCTTAAGTATATTTAATGCCCCCATTTTCAGGTAACCCGGCAAATATGTGGAAATAATGCGAGGTACATTATCGAGGCCATCACGAGCGAAGCGAGGGATCGCCGAAATAATGGACAGCGGGATTATTTTCACGTATTTTAAGGGTTACCTGAAAATGGGGGCATTAAAACACATGGCACACGATTTTTAAAATTTTAAATTAATTTTTAGTAAAAATTTTATAAAAAACATTCATTTCTAATAGGTAGTTATTAATGGGCTATATGCTCGTTTTTCATTGGTTGATACTGTCATTTAATTGTTGTCACATGCTATTTTTTCAATGAGAGGGGTCAAAGAAGCAGGTAAACTGGATTGAACCAGGTATTTTTTAGAAAATTATAGTCACATGACTAAAAATGTTATCAAAATTAAATGAAATCTTATGTCGTGTCAAGGGTCAATCCTTTTATTTTTTCTTAATTTCTATCGGTGAAAAATCTTTACAAAATTTGGAGTAATTATCACTCCCAAACGGGGCCATTATCAGGTGTGATAATGCACCAGAGTGTGTTATGGCAAAATATGGTGAAATTTTAAAAATAACTTGCTGCAAGTTGAGACTGTCTCATTAATCAAAAAACAAACGTTTATATCATCACAATCCAAAAAATGATTCCCAAATCAGCGTAAGTTTCGAAACGCCCTAAGTATAACATTGCTTTATAAGTATACTTTTAGCACGACCCCCTTCGTATTAAAAACAGTCTTGGTCAGTTCCGTGGTATAAAAACTAAAATAATACGACTCCCTCCATCTCATTATTTTATGTCAGATATGAAATGTTCCAATAATAGCAGGCTATATACTTTTATAATAAAATCGGCAGATTTGAGAAGATTGGACGAAGAGAACAGAACAGCAGTATTGCCTAAGGTACTGCCGTACTTCATACGACCAGATTGCCATAATATATGATAAGCGAATATATATAGCAAAGGACAAAAATATTTCTGTTTGCTATAATATAAAACAGCTAGGCATTGGAGATAAATTTCAAATACCATATCATAATATACGGTTACTCGAATTGCTGGTCAATAGTTAATAGCTGTAAATTGCGAAGCCATTATATTGACGTCCGATTTAAACCCTGACTTATTTTAAAGGGAAAGTCCCACTTTGAAAAAAAGGTAGGAAAGGCATTGAAATTGCAATTTGATTTGAGCAGGAACGTCATTTTAACTTTTTGCAGGGGGAAAGGGAAGGGGGGGGGGGTGGCAAAGCCTAGTAAAAAGCTTTTGCCAATATATGGTTCAAATAGGCCTTCCCATGTATTTTTCAGAACCGGGGGGGGGAGGGGGGAAATGCCCCCCTCCCCCCAAATGACGTCCCTGGATTTGAGCCCACCAATCAATACATAAAACGTCCTGAATACATGGATTGGGTTGAAAATGCAAAAGGCACTGGATAAAAAGCAGGTATGTCTTAGAGGGCGCCACCAACTTTCAGTGTCTGCTGAAATCTATGGAAAAAAGGGTGCCTAACATGTATTTGGTAGAAGTCGTGATTTCTTCAATAATTATGAAAACTCTGCTGCAATTAGTATTATTCTCACAGCCATTCATATCTAATAATTGCAAAGTGGGACTCACCCTTTAGTAACTTTAATTCAAATATTCTTTTCTCTATGTTTTAATCTACAGCCTATATACTGCACTACAACACTGCATGCCATGAAGTGAGATTTCCCCATTAACTCTGTTCATAAATAATTACATCTATGATCTTCCGATTAGGAAGAAATCTATAGACATGCAGCCTTGCAGGTTTGTGTGGCTCGAACCCGATCGAGACCAATCAAATCCCTGACATTTCAAAAATTGTCCAGGTTTTGGAAACTCTGCCTATGAGTTACTCAACATATATACATGAGTCATGATATGTGCAACAGATGCATCCCCAATCCCACTTAATTATCCACTCGAATGTATTTATCGAAATCTCTCGTATACATTTTGCAAGATGCACGACCGAAATATCCCAATGGAGAGAGTGATACACATCTAAACAAAATGTATTACAAAAATTCCAAAGTTTTTTTTTCAAGTGTCAAAACACGTCAAGGCATTCGGCCAGAAAACAAATTGCAATCATATATTATATTCAACGCCTATACCCACAAACACACTGTGCATGGGATGGAATTTGTTGATGTTATAAAAATTGAAATATTAGGACAGGAAACAGGACAACGACTTTAAACCACAGCTCAGGGTGCCTGACTGCCAGGACCATTTAAAAGCTATAGCCTACACAATGACCAATGGAAAATTCCCCTGATTTTTATTAAAAAAATTGCGAAATTTCCCTGACAATTTCTAACTAAACCTTAAGATTTTCCCTAACATTGTTAAAGGATAGACACATAGCAACTACAGAATTTATTTTGCTGATTAAACACTGTTGATTACAACAAGTGAAAATTAAATAACCATTCCATGTATAACAATCTTGAAAAATTAAATACTTATAGGATGGATTATAAAGAAAACAAAATTATGGCAAGATTTAAAAATTTAACAATATTGTACAGATTAAATATAGTATATAGGGCCTAATATAGAAAAGGATTCATTAAAATTTTCCTTACTTTCCTGGCAATATTTTCCCCGTACAATGTGTTCAGAATTCGGCAATGGAAATTGTATTACACTGTACTAATTTTAAAGGGAAAGTCCCACATTGAAATATGGTGGTTTTAGGAAGAAGAGCATTAAAAATTAAAATAGGCATGGAATAAAATGTCCTGAATACATGGATTTGGATGAAAATAGGAAGCCAAAATAAGCACCATTAAACACGTAGACACATATGTCCTAGAGGGCGCTACAAACTTTCATTGTCTGCTTAAATCTATGAAAAAATGGCGCCTATAACGTTTATTTGGCAAACGTCGTAATTTCTGGGAAACTTTGCTGCAATTATTATTGTCACAGCCATTCATATATGTATAGTAAAGTGTGAACAACTTAAATATAACTTGTTACAAAGTGGGACCTTCCCTTTAACGCAAAGTACGAGTGGTTTTATAAAATCCCTTGACTTTTCTTACTTTCATTTCTACTTTGTGATTTTTCCTGACTTTCCAGATCGTATAAATCCTATATATTCAATTACATCAGAATTTGGCCTTATTTTTAATTTTGTGAACTGTGTTAATATTATTAAAATATATTATGCATAATTTCCTGAGATATTTCCTTACTTTTACAGATCAGAATAAACCTTACATATATATGATAATAACATCAGAATTTGGCTTTATTTTCCTATTTTTGGGAACTTTATTAATATTAATAAAATATTGTATGAATAATTTCCGAATAAAAACCAAAAAATAAAGCAAAAAGAAAAAACATAGCCTATTAGAGATATTGATAAAAACACTTAAGAGAAATGTCTGTATATGGCAAATGTGATTCATTTCTGCTGTTTGCTTGTAACTTATATTCATATAAATAATAGGTCAATAATGATTAAGGTAAATAGGTTTATTCCATTAGGATGGAAATGGCCACTGGATGGAGCGCTTATTTCCCTCATTCCATCTTATAATAATAATAATAATAATAACCACTATCATGCAATCTCCCTAAGCTTCACCAAATAACATCCCATAACGGAGTCCCTCGAGGGCCGTATATGTATATATGCATGTCTAGCTCAACATGATAAAAACTTAAAGAGTAAAAATGAAGAGGAAGAAAATAAAAGGCAAATGCACGACATTGCAAATGATGATAATAATAATAATAAGCAAATGTACCACACAAAAATGTTAAAAGCGCCAATAACTATAGAATTAAGCATATATATATAAGACTTGAAAACCTTATTTGGCGTAAATATAGAAATTCTCAATTTTGACATCTAATCATAATTTCCTGATATTAGTAATTTACAGTGCGTAAGCCGAACTTCAAGTTATATCAAGACACGCCTCGGTCACAAATATTTAACGTCCTATAAATATGAACATAGAGTATTTTCTAAAAATAAATAAAATATTGGACAACTTTTTCTCTAAATATATAGGAAATATAGAAGTTATTCCCAAAATAAATGAAATGCATGATATTTATTTCCAAAACATATAGGAAATACAGGGTAAAATTTTCTCAAAATATAGAAAATACAGTACAGATTTATTTCTAAAAATATATGAAATATTGGATATTTCCGTCTAAAAACATGAATATTAGACATTTCTTTCTGAAACTATATATACATAATGTTGGACATGTCTTCATGCAGGGTGTCTGGCAAAATCCAGCAACAAATTTCCATGACATTTCCAGGTTTTACAGACAAATTTTCACAAATTTCCAGACCAAACGAAAGTGATTTTTAACTCATTTTTACGGACATATGCAATTAAAACTGTAATATTTGGTAACTACTCTGGGCTGCACCCAAAAATCCATTTTTTTCCCGATCCAAAATTATTTGTCATGGCCTGCAGGCAAAAATCTGAAGGGTTTTGTACATTACTGCTAAAAAATGACATAAAATGGCGCCGTAGCAGGCGCATATTTTGCTCAAAAAAACCCCCTCAAAATGGGCTAAAAATCACTAATAATGCCTAATTTTCCATTTTATATAGATTTTATTTAGATTTTCCAGACACAGATTACATTTTCATGACATTTCCCTGACATTTCCAGACAATACTGATTTCCATGACATTTCTAGGTTTTACAGACGGCCAGACACCCTGTGTCTTTCTAAAAATTTGTAAAATATTGGATATTTCTATCCTAAAGTATACAAAATATTGGGCATTGCTTTTATGAAAATATAGGGAATATAACTCGTATTTTGTTTCCCAAAATGTAGAAAATATGAAGAGAGACCTGTTTTTTCTCTTAAAATATAGGAATATCACTGGACTTTTTACCTAAAATACAGGAATGTTATTGAATTGACAAGCTCAAGGCCGCTTGACAGAATTAAGGTGTCACCACATTATGACAATGTTTAAAGTATGTGAGACTACATCAACCTAGAAAAAAATACCTGAGATATTTCTGGATTACATCAAATATATCAGCAAAAATATCACGCCAACCAAAGTGAATATTTCCATAAGGTCTCATTTGAAAATCCAATGAGACTTTTAGAAGATAAACGAGAGGGCGAAATAAGACTATAAATATAGTGACAAAGTTCTTAGACTTATAAGGAACCAACCCATTGTAATGAGACTTATATGTTTGTGAGACTTAATGAGAATGTCTACTTACAATATAAATTTAACAAGACTGTTTGGGTTCCTATATGGTATAATGGGACCCAGTTCAATGAGACTACATTGGGGTCCTACTGTAATGGATTTTAAAGGGTCCCATTATTATTGTACCCAAAATAAAAATGTCATTAAAACCGAAAACAAATATAAATAACTTAAACAAGAAACTATAGAGCTAATGGACGTCAATTAACGTTGGCAATTAGTATAATTATGATTGAAAAAACTATTTTCAAACATAATGGGATCCATCAGTGAGGGTCCCATGCATATAAACTATACATTGTTCTAGATGAGAATTTCCACCTGGGAAGATATTCGCTAGAGATCCAGATTGCATAGCGAATTCCAATAATCCGCAAGTGTGAATCCCACAAATTAAAAACTCAAATCGCTAAGGAATAACCTAATCAATATAAATCTAAGCAATCAAGGCTTAAACATGGCAAACTACACGTTTCTTTTTAATTATTCCTGCTTGCTTTCCGAATTGCAATCAAACAATTTAGCATTGAAAAGAGCGCTCATATGTGTTTGTACACAATTCAAACCAAAGACATTTAACCCTCGTGTCTGATGTACTGCACGTATAATTAAAAATGGTCCCAAGGCAATTCTACGTAATAAAACCTAGACTAATATATATATATATACAAGAGTGCTTGTTTCAAGCACACACACGAGAATGAGTCAATTAATAAATTTCAACCATCTTCATCGCCCAAATTAAGTATGGGTTGACTTATTTACTCAGAATTAACTATAGAAATTGTAGGATTTGTACACTTACCTTCTGATGGATCCAATCTTTTCGCTCTTCTGCCGTGTTTAGAATTATTATGTACAAACATATTGTCTGAAATAGCCAATAATGGACCGTCCACGTTAACTTGCGTCGAAATTACAACCTGCAAAAAACAAAAAAGAAGAAAAAAAGACATTGTCTGGCTCAATAAGTTATAAGAAGGGCAATAATTCAACCGACATTATTATAGGCCTACTCGGTGACGCTCCTTTGGAACGGAGTTTCAAACTACCTTAGCGTTCGATTCTCAGCTTTGGAACTCGCACAGCACGAGACCTGCACGCGCTTACTCCATAGAAACTTGCTCGATTTCGCACGTGCCAGCCTCGTGCTCAACTTGTACCAAACAGCTCGAACTAAAACGTACTGCTCCCATAATGCTACGCGCTTACTGGCAGCCATGATAGTCACAAGAAAAATAGGCGTATTTTTGCGATATGACTCTGTTACCATTTGGTAACAGGGTCTGAACCTGAAGCGTTTTTGTTGTAGCGTATGCTGTTTAAAGCTGCACCTTCCTGAAGAAATTTTGTTCTAAAATGGGGCTCAGTGCACGTGCATATGCAAGCCAACTAAATGTAATTGGCACGTGCTTGGAGCCCCAATTTAGAACAAAATTTTTTGAGGACAGTGCAGCGTTAAGCATGTTGGATAACGAAGCCCGTTAACAAAAAAATGGTTACACACTCGTGATCTACCTAAATAGGTAGAGTAAGAAATGAGATCAAAGAAATTACAGAGCTTTCTGGGGCTACTGTTTTCTCTCCACTTACGGGGGTAACGGGTAGGTCATAAGTGTAGAGGAAAAACTGGCCCCATGAAAGCTTGCTAAAAGAAAATCACGGAGAGCAGTGCGTTTGCATTTTCGTGGCTGGGTTCTAACCTGAGATGGAGTTAAGAACTTCTAGTGAACTTTGCCACGAAAGGGCATGATCGGGTAAGCACGCCAAAATACGCCTAATGAGTCGCCTTACTGGCTAACAAAAATGGCGACAAAACCGGCTTCACTTTTTCAAGTATGCCTATACTTAAATTGATTAAGCTTGGAAAGCCAGATTTGATTTATTCTAATCTAAATCCGAAGCAAGGAGATGGAAGATTAATTTCTTTCAATAAATAGGTAATCTCGCCACGCCATAAATGCCATTAAGCGGGCGCCCGCTAACTGGAGAATTTGTCACTGATTCTTAAAATACAACATAGAGCGAAAATCTGCTACTTGCATCCAGTGTCATTTTATACGGCTAGAACGTGACCAGGATATTAAAAAAAATTACATCAAATTAAGCCTTATAGCTGTACAGGATACTAATATTACAAGCAGTCACAAACGAACAACAAGCAACAGTGTAACAAGTTATAAGATTTTCTAAATGCGTGAATAGCCAATAAAAAAAGCCAACGTGTAAAGTACTTAACTCGACGTGTACTCGCCCAGGGGCCATGCGACGAATGAGTATTTGCAAACTCAGATTAGAAAGCAAAATCGAGAACATTTTCAGTTTGGAAAAAGAAAAAAAAATTAAATTGCTCAAGTGAGTTTATTGCGTTGACAATTACTTTTATATTGCTAAAACACCAGCTTTTTCACTTTCTAATACAACATTGTGTAAGCAGTAACGTTACAAAACAGTAAAAGAAGGGACGACGTTGGATATATACATCAATAATAATAATAGCTCTGATAGATAACCTGAAACTTGCTACAATTGAATTTACCATAACGAAATTGCATTCCATTTATTTTACGTCATATTTTCCTTTTATTTTAAAGAAATAGAAAAGTGGTCTACCTCACGTTAAATTGCCATTTCTTTACGAAAGAAAAGCAATCTAATATAACTTTCATAAAGTTTCAAATTTATATCTAACGAGCTAGAGAAAATCTTAAAATGATTTGGTTACAAGCAGGCTAACCTTAACTTAATTCATTTTACTCCACCAAGCGGCCAAGAATGAAACTAGGTTACTCGTGCATATCCCCATTCCCTTTCTGATACGCCCGAAATTAAAGATTCCCTGCAACACTCCAATGCTATTAGTGATTGCCAGCTGCAAGGGGAAAATTAATTATTTTTGAAATGAAAACATTTTTACATTTAAATTAACTTATATTTCGCTATAAATTAACAAGCTTGCCTAAAAATTTCAAGTATTTAAAGTGGGCCTATAGGGGAGCCTTTGGAAATACATCAATTTAAAGTTTCCCCTCAAGACTTCCATGCTATTAGTGATTGCCAGATGCAAGGGGCATAATATTTATTTTTCGATTTTGTACATTTTCGTGTCAAAATTAACGCAAAACTATCAAAGAACTTCCTCGACAATTCCAGGTTTTCAAGGTAGGTCTATGGATACACAACGTGAAATACACCCAAAATTCAAGTTTCCCTGCAAAACTTCAATGCTATTAGTGATTGCCAGCAACAAGTGGCAAAATAGTTATTCTTCACCTTTATACATTTATATGTTAATCTTAACGCACATTCATGCTTACAATTTAACAAAAAAATTACCAAAAAATTCCCTGACAATTACAGATTTTTAAGGTTTAAAGAGGAACCCCCGTGAAATCCACCCCTATTTCGTTTCCTCTCAAAACTTCCGTGCCATTAGTGATTGCCAGATGCAAGGGGCAAACCATTTTAATCTAACATTTTTTTCATATTAAAATTGGGGCCCCTTAAAATTTGAAGCATATTCGGGTCTAAAATAAAATAAACAACTATTTTAAATGGATTTATGCCATTGTAAAATCATAGATATATATTCATTTATTGCTTTCCACCCTTTTTACTGCTCATCCGTTTCTTTCAATTTAGTTATTTTACTAAACAATTTTTACTAAATTGATTCGACTTTATCATATTTTTCCATTCCCTTCCATAAATAATAATATATTCATATATTAAATAGAAAAACTCATTCAAAAAATGGGATCGAGCGAGAGAATACGTATCGCAACAGACCATGCCCATTAAGCATACAAAATGTGAAATAAAATGGGATTGAATTCCACTGCAACGATTTGCAAACATAAAAACAAATCAACACCGTATAAAAAGCATACTTTTAAAACCAATCTTAGGCTTAACATACAAATAGAAAAACGTAAATAATATATTACTGATATGAGAGGGAAAAAAAAGAGCACGAAAACGGATGGATGAACGTACAAAATAGAAATAATAAAAAAAAAGATAGAAAAATGATCAAAAATTTTCCTCGCATGTAAAACGATTTAGGCAAAAGCAACAAAAAAAAAAAAAGTCAATTTTAAATCAACTCAAGGGTGTTATATATATATTAAATAAAAATCAGCCAATTTATAGATAAGCCAAGCTGAATGAGTTTTGAAAGAAATTGGGACTAAACCAAGGATCATGGTATTTTTTTAGAAAAATAAAAATTCAAAAGAGGCTAAAAAAAATGCACTATTATTATGGAGCGCCGTATAAGTTGATTATAAATAGACGAAATGGTAGGGTGAGGGGGTGGGGAATTCACAAGTCATGAAAAGCTTGAATTTATGGCGCTCCAACGAAAAAGGAGTTGCGAAACTGTGATAAGGGACCAAGGGCATCCATGTGTTTCTATCACACAGAAAGCAAATGGCGACTTACATGTATTGTGGTCGACTTCAAATTGATTTCAGAAGTATTTTTATACAAAATGCTGAGGTTTTAAAGCTCAGGCTTAGCAGCCCATTGTGGATGGGGGGGGGAAGGGGAGGGATAAAGGGGGTGTAAATTGGGGTGATTGGCTATTGGGGCAAACAAACAGATGGAGCATGACATTAGTTTGTTGCGAAGGAAATGAATTCACCCTCCATCAGTCTTAACATATAGCTATAGGGACCCCCAAAGCACGCAATAAAGACTGTGTGTATGTATATACTGTATAATGCCTTTTTGAAACAGCCATTAACAGTAAGTGGGCCGTCAGCCATTAGCCACCAGCTGCCACGCCGAAGTCTCAAAATCTCAAAATGGGGTCTACTTTGAAACAGATCATTACAAAATTATTAATGATTTTTAGAAACAAGCTCAACACCAATTTATAAGTTTTAAGCAGCAGCTGACGGCTAGTGGCTCAAGAATTATGACGTAAGGTGCAAAATTTCTGGAAGCATGGCAGACATTTTTCTGCGAATATGACAGATTTTGTCTTTTGGGGGGGGGGGCTTAAGTTCCCCCCCTCCATCTACCTAAGTTTCCCTTCCCCTTCCCCCCTCGTCCCAGATCGTCACAAATTATGCCCCATCCACCTCAAAAATGACGTCACGAGTTTACCTCCCCCCCCCTCCTTATACTCGTACAATCAGAAATCATTAATAAGCATATTGA
>JAQIXP010004018.1:0-12127 GCA_034700285.1 Proteroiulus fuscus
TAAACAGTACACAATTACTAGATATTAATTTCTGTGCCAATAATAATTGCAGCAAAGTTTTAATTTTAAAGAAATCACGACGTTTCCAAAATGAACAGTGGGCGCCATTTTCCTTAGCCTTCGGCAAGCTTTAAAGTGAGGTGGCGCCCCCTAGCACATGTAAGTCTATGGCCTCAGAAGAGCTCGCGCCTTCATTCCAATAGAAGGCGCCACTATGCTTTAATAAACATGGTGCCTATTAAGGCTTCGCATTGCCAACCAAATCCAGGTATTCTGATCATTTTATTTATTGATAGATATTGTCAAATGCAATCGCAATTTCTATTTTAATTCTAATTTTTCACGCTCTTTTCATTAAAACCAACTTGTTTCAAAGTGAGATTGTCCCTTTAAGAACCTTAATAACAGTGTCCTTTATGGTATTTTATTTCTCGTATTTGGAAATACATTTGAAATAAATTTTGCTAAATTTCAGGGTATTTTGAGGAATATAAAAAATTTAGGATAACCAGAATGGCCATGTCGTACCCCTCGGATTCAGTTGATTCTTTCAGTTTATTGACTCGTAAAACTTTAATATATTTACAAAAGAAAGCTGTCAACTTTACCTCTCCACGAAAGGGTCCATCCACAACAATATCTTGTCCGCAGTCATTTGCTGGGCACTTGAACTTGAAACGTTCACATTTCTCAAATTTTTCTTTCTCCGACAAAAGTCCGCCCCCGCCTAACGTGGCATCATCTTCGTTGTCTTGAGCATTGTAACTGCTCTGTCTGCGATATCCGGTGGGATCCAATCCCAAGCACTCGGCTATGCTAGCGGCATCCATGCCATCGATGGGGTCGCATAATCTGGAGACGACGGGATGGACTTGCTGACCCAAGTAATACTTTTTATCTAAAATGCAAATATTTACTCATGAAGCGTAATTGTATTCTAAACTGCGGCTCTCACATTTTCAAAGCTTCACATTTTATGGTTCAGTCTAAGCATTGGGAAAGTAAAAGATTATCGAAGGACTTGTGCAGGGAACAGATCAGTAGATTTAATTTTACTCTGTAGGAAATTCTAAACAGTATTCTAGATCACAACACGTTCATTTAAAACTTTATGTTGATTCTTGTTCAAAGAACGGGCAGTTCAATAGGCCCAGTATTTTGCGTATATTGGTATTACCCCTAACCACATGGATGACTTATACTGACTTTTGGTAATGAGTTATAATAATAATATTTATTAGGGCTTAGGTTTGCACTAGCCCGGTGGTAATGAGTTACATATAATATGAATTTGTAAGCAATTTCAGGGTACCTACCAATTTTTAATTCATTTGACTTCAGTTCACTCAAATGATAGGCCCTCTGAGTAGCCGGTAGATTACTTTTATCTTCACAGATGACATAAGACACCGTGTCCCCTTGCTTTATCTTCTTCCCCCCTTTGGAATTCAGTCGAATGGCCACGTTGACATGCGGAAGAGATTTCTTGTCTGGATAATCTTCTGGATTTTTTGTCAGTTGCTGAAAACCAAAAAGAATTTGTGATAACCTGGCTTTCGCTTTCCAAAAAATTACTTCACATAAATCTTTTTTAGGTATTTTTTTAAAATATTTTACTCAAATTTTCCAGCAATCCTGCTTAAAAATGTGAAAAAAAACAACTAGTTTCAAGCTAGATCGGACAAGATCAAGCTTACTTTAGTGATTGTCATTTTATCCAGCTGGATTTCATCTTCCATAACTTCAGTTTTCAGATTGCATAAGTACGAATGAATATTGTCCAAGATCTGGTCTCTAGCTTTGCAGGAAAGTATTTCGTGAATAACAAACCTACAATAAACAAGTTTGGGAGCATTAGGAAGACTGAACTAACTACTCTAACCAGGGTGTCTGGCCAAATCCAGTAACGAATTTCCATGACATTTCCAGGTTTTACAGACAAATTTTCACAAATTTCCAGCGTAAACGAAAGTGATTTTTAACTCATTTTTACTGACATATGCAATTAAAACTGCAATGTTTGGCAACTACCCTGGGCCGCACCCAAAAATCCATTTTTTTCCCCAGACCCAAAAATATTTTTCATGGCCTGCAGGCAAAAATCTAAAGGTTTTTTTACATTACTGCAAAAAATGACAGAAAATGGCGCCGCAGGCGATCTTTTTTGCTCAAAAAAACTAAAAATGGGCTAAAAACCACAAAAGTGCCTAATTTTCCATTTTATTTAGATTTTATTCGGATTTTCCAGATACAGACTAAATTTCCATGACAATTCCCTGACATTTCCAGACACTACTGATTTCCATGACTTTTCCAGACGGCCAGACACCCTGTCTAACAATAGATCCAAATGAAAAGTCCCAAATTTACCTTCCAGCATCGCAAGCCAAGTCAGACCAGTCTCGTCTGACAATGTCTACGCCTTTAATTTCCTCTGAGGTCACTAATTCTCCACTAGGCAGCTGCTGGATAGTCATCGCAGCATATTTCTTCTTCTTCAGAAGCAAAAGGCACTTGAAGACTCCATCAATTTCAATCTCCAGATGACGATACAATTTATTGATCTCGGTTTTCAGCTAGAATTTTTAAAACAATCCAATATTAATTCACAAAATGAGTGAATTTTTCCAAAAATATTAATAGTTGTTGTAAATACCTTGTTTCCAATCTTCAAAACTTGGTCCAAGTCAGTGCAATTAGAATTGATCATCAAAGAATCTGTATCTCCATAGACAACGTCCAAATTAATCTAAATAAAGACAAATTTCAACATTATTGTTATTGTTTGAGTAAGAAAGTTGATAAGAAAGTGACTTAACGAACAAACCTTTTGCACCAAATCCTTCGTCTGCAAGAGAATGTCCCGACCCTTTGACGTGATGAATGCGGCCAAAGGTTTGGCATAAAATCGGGAATTAGTAAAGCCGAGGCATCCATACATACTGTTAGCAGTCAATTTCAAAGCCTTTTGTCTTATGTCATACTGTAACAGGAAGAAAAATACGTTATGGTAGAACCTCTGGAATACTTAACTTACCAAACCCTGTTAAGTCTCACCATGAAACAAGTTAAGTTTTAAAAAGACCAGAATATAATTTAGGCGGGCATGGAAATGAAACTTTAACTGGACCTACCATTCAATAACTATTCTTTTCGTAAATCTATATTTCAAATTTCATAGGAACTATCCATTTTAAATAAAAAAATTAATATTTGGTGCCATCTATCGATTCACTTCGGCCTCATCACAATTAAATTCATATAAATCTCTACCTTCAATTCAACTTCAATTATTGTTTATTTTTATTTTAAAAATAACTTGTTATTAGGAGAGACCAGCAAAACCTGATCCATACCTGGATCGAGAGTTCGGCACTCAAATTGTTTGCTTTGAGAAGTTGTTTAACATGCTGGCGGCTCTCCACCAACTTACGAATCTCGATAGGGAGAATGCCAGGAGGTAGCGAGCTGTCCGGAGTCACAATTTCCAAATCGTCCTCCTGAAACATTCACATGTAAAACCTGAAGTACTGACAGGAATTAAATTTACCTTTTGAATTTACTAACATAAAAAAGTTATAATTTTTACCTCAGTAGAGACATCTTTAGCAGCTACTCTGGGAATAGTAGTGAAACAGACATTATACTCCTGAATAATTGACGGATATAGACTGTTAAAATCCATTAGGAGAATAAATTTATCATAAAATCCTACAAAGAAATTTATTACACATATTTATTTTGAGAATCTTCATTACATTTCTTCCTGGCACTCTTTATCCTTCTGATTTTTTTTTAGCATATTTCATGCAAAATTGACACAACTTAAACCAGGTTTGCATACCTCGTTTAGGTTCCAGTACAAGACCACCGGAGTAAGCTGCCTTTCGGCGGCGGCTTGCAGTTTTTTTCGTGTTGCCACCTTCCACAGCATCCATGTCATCAGCTCCATCGTCGATGTTAACAACGGATGCATTTGTGGTCGCTTTGCCAAACTTTTTATCAGGAACGATGTAGCCTTTCTCTGAGAATGCATGAAGTAACAGATACTCGTTACGTTCCGAACGACCTCCCAATAGAGTGCGCGACTAAAAGCATTAAGAAATAACATACACTTTAACTGTATAACAAAGTTAAAATAAAATTTTCCGATATAAATATTCAACACACCATGACATTTCCTGCGATATTAGTTATCTGCAGAGCCAGCGGGAGGGCATTAATTTCAAAAATGATTTGCAAGCAATAGCTCACGTCCAAAAGGCTCCATTCAATGAGTTTTAATAACTGCTGCGAGGAACTATATTTAAAGTTGTAATGAATCATGAAACGTAAAAAAAACAAGACACTCAAGTTACATCACAAATTTGCATAAAACTACCTACTTAAATGATAAGCTGACATCCATATCCACACGCTCCTTTTTCAGGACAACTTTTGACAATTCGGTAAGATCGTAACTTTTGCTTCGGATCAATTCTTTGGCCATGACCTTTATGTCACACAGGAGTCGACCACACGATATGCTTCCAATTCTTCCGCCAGTCTGTAAAACCGATAATTTCATCATTGGGTATACTTAAATTTCCTTGGGAGAAATGTCACAAAAATTTTTACTCATCATGCGCATTATTGGAAATTTCCTTACACTAAATTTGGGCATGACAGTGCGCCTCAGCCTTCCTATGCGAGACCAATTTGGGATTTTGTTGACTTGAAGGCGATGCAGAAGTACATCCAAATCAAAAAATGTAATATCGTGCCCCTAAAATTGGCAAAAAAAAGCAAATAAATGAAATGCATCTAGATAATGGTTACCTAAAAATTCAAAAACTTCTAGAAAAGAATCTTACGATAATAATGTCAGGGTCAATTGTCTGAATTTTAGCCATCACATAACCCAGCAGGGCTCTTTCAGACTCCGTTCTTTCCACTTTATACCGGCTCTAAAACATTTCAAAATGTTACATATAATTCACACAAATACGACGAAAAAGCACAAATGGCCATATAGAAATCTTAGAAAAGTGCATACTTGTTTAGTTAGCTGATCTTTTAAATCAAATGGAAAAATACAATCGCTTGGTCTGGTCACCCCTAATCGTTAACAAAATAGCCATGTTTTCAGAATTAGCTCAAGTTTTTTTTTTCTAAATCATATTTTTTTTTGACATGAGCACTAACCACAAAAATGCTCTTGAAATGGTGGAATTGGGGCTGGCTTGTCCAAGTGAAATTTATTATGGATAAGGCATGAAACTGTCACAATCTGAAATTTAAAAAAAAATGTAAGCATTTGTATAATTAATAAAACAGAACATAGTGACAAGTATAAACTCACTTCGTTTTGATGATTTTTGGGGTTAATGATTGTTTTCAGTCCAAATGCCATCAAAACCAAAGGAGGAATGGAATTTCTCTGGACCACAGTTACGTTAGCAGATTTCTCAGTAACGGCCTGAAATTAGGATGAAAAGCAGCTTATATCAATGTTATTAGCCCGCTTTGATGCAAATAACAACTTCATAAACACTGTTTACACTACCTCAACCTTGCACCAGCTCAGCGATGGATTAGAAGGCAATGGCTTCTTAATTTCCAACCAACATGGCCCTTTAATGCGTTGATCAATTAACAGTTGCTCGAGACTAGAAGTGTTGGTGCCAAATATGTGGCTAAAGGTTTCGCCAGATAAGTCATCAGGCAATGGCCTATAGTTGGCCTATTCGAAGAATTTTAAGTAAATTGTATATCATATAAATATAAATATAAACGCAAACAAAAAACAGTATTTATTAAAGCGAAAATTACCGAATATCTTGCTTCGAGGTATTCCGATTCCTCGGGTACATTCAACTTTTCGAAGCAATATTTCTTTGTAACGGTTTTCGATCTAAACTTCATAATCTTAAACCTGTTGCTCATCAGTTGATTAAATTCTTCATAAACATCCTTGAAACTAATCACTTGCTCAGTGATTTGATTCGTTTTTAAATCCAGCCTCTGGTTAATGAAAATTAATTGTTTTATTTAAGAATTTTTAGCAGATTCACAAGGTGCCTATTATCAAGCAAAAAATAGATCGATAAGCAATTCTAAAATCTTGTTTTTATAACTTAATTTAGATGCTTTCACTTTTTTAACTTTAAAAATGTTTATCAATTTTTTGAAAAAAGCAGTGAAGGCTTTTAAGACTTTCCAACAGTAATGTACACCTTGATTGAAACATTTTAAAAACGGAACTAAGAAATAATTTTGCAAACTCACACATTCCCGAGGCAAAACAAAGACTTTTCTTTCGATGTTACGCACGACAACGCAGCAGCTGACATACATTTTTGCACTTTCCACCCACACTTTTCCAAACAAATACACAATGCCTGTAAAATGAAAGGGGTTTGGACTTAATTGCTGCTACATTCCAAAATTCGGGAAAAATAGAAGAATGCAATGCCATTTGGCAATGTGTTAACATGTCCCTTCCACTTGTAGAATGAATTGTAGAAGAAGTTTAGTACCTGGATGTTTGAAATAATCCTCATAAGCATCAAGCCAATACATCCGAAGAACAGCCTCACCATTTTCGTCAGTTTCCAAAGGCAATTTACTAGCGTCTAAATGGACATTGCTGGACTTCTGAGTTGGCGAATCTGATTCATCTTGGTCCATAGCAGAACTTTTACCACAGATCTCGTCCCAGTCGTCAGTGAACATAGTTTCCGGAATAGAAAGATCTTCGTTCTCGCACTGGCTTGCTTCTGCTTTACCGGAAGGCTTTATGTTTTTCTCACGTTGCAATTTTTGAGAAGATTCGCCAATAAAACTAGCAAGATCTTCATCTTCTTCCATCAGAAATGGTTCACTGAAATCGTCACAAGCCATCTCAGTATCCAAGGCGTCTTTAGGCTGGTCTTGGCTCTGAACAGCCACTTTGCTTTCTCCGGAACTCGGGATATCATTCTCGTAAGACATAAAACGTGGCTTTAACGTTTTGCCAGAATTTGCTCGCGTAGGAGTCTGTACATTTGAAGAGTTAAATTTTTCCTGTGACCTATCAAATTGAGAAGATACAAACATTAATTATCCAAAATCTTCTAGTAAAGGGTGAGCAGATTTTATACAATGAATGGGTACCAGCCCTCTCCATTGGAAAAGTAGTTGGGGCATTCCATTTTTTTTGTATATATATATAATTAAACTATATATACAATATAATACATAACTTATAAAGTGCAAATACCATTAAAATTTCAAACATGCCACTTATTGTTTACTACTAGTTAGTAATTAATGTAGATTTTTATAATAATCTTTATCTTTAAAAAGGGTTGGTTCCCCATTATGGCAGTACTAAAATAATAGGTGGGTACCGGGTTTCAATTTTCATGGCAGAACTCAATTTTTACTTAAAAATTTTTTATCGTAAATACCGAATAAATGTGTATCAAGGAAATACTCGGTACCTATTTGCAGAAAACGACGGAGAAGAAAAGTTCTGTTTTGCTGATAAACTTTTCTTTTTCAGCAGTGTGGGTTTAATGACAGGGGTGCAGCTTTCATTTTGCAAATCTTGAAGAATATCTCCGAGTAAATTGTCATCTTCAAGTTTTACTTCTTTCTGCATTTCACAAATTAATAATAGACTGAATGTAATGATCAAGCCACATCACTACACAAGATTTTAGTTTCAGAAACAGACCTCAATTTTCTTCTTAATAGGCATAGTCGAAAACATACTCTTCAAATCTTTGTTTCTAGATGTACCAGCAACATTGACATCAACCAACTTGACTTTCCGCTTGTCAGTAGATTCCTGTTTTTGGCGTTTTGACTTAACAGTGACATCCTCTCCATTGATATATTCATCGTCAAAAATTTCTCGTCCATCCTCAACGTATCCCTGTCCATCTAAAATTCAATCTCATAAGTAATCTATACTAAATTCTGCTATTTTCAAAGGAGAAAACTGATCAAGAGTTCACCATCGTCAATTATCCAGTCATCATCTTGTCTATTGCGGACCATTTTCGAATATTCTCTTTCGTCCACATCAGTCCATACATCATCCACTTTTGCTACCTGTAAGATTTCCCCCAAATAATACAAATTTTATCATTAAACATGCAGGAACAAGCACTCTACCTCTAGATATTCATTTCACACTTTATAAAGACCTCGTATTTATTTTTATTTCCTTTGAGCCCACGCAGCTTGTCTAGAGCCGCTAAACGGCCAACCTTATCGGCTTTTTGACGTCGAGTACGTCCTCCGCTTCCACCTAATTAAATTTGGGGATAATAAAAGCAAATCAGCGTGTTTGCTTCAGAGAGTGAGATTTTTCGCTCTTTTGACAAATTGTCGTTGCAAGTTACTGCAACACAACAAGGTATAGGTATGCCTAGTGCTGACAAATGAAGACCTATTGAGAGCACAGTTTTTGTTGCAATGGTGACAAATACTAAGTATTTCTAATGCATGTTAGTCTAACTCTATATACAAAATCTTGATTTCACCTTGAAAGAATACACACACCAGGATACCAGGATGGATTAAAGGAAATTGGGGGTACATAATCCAGGTGCCAGGATTTCTCACGGTGAGACTGAGAGGACACTTTAGGCACTGGGCAGGTGCCCGATTGTAAATTCCCGAGTTCTCCCTCATCTCCCAGTGCCCATGTAAGAGACGGGATGTTCAAGTATAATGTAATGCTTTTTATTGTAGCTCTTCACTCCCAACCCTTTCCCCAACAGTCTTTACATAATACATGTATAACACACTTTTTTAAGGCAATACAGTCCTGAAACTTAAAATTTACACAGTATTAAAACTGCAGAATCACTGAATAATTTCTACAACTGTGTTCACAATTTTTTTTTTCGGAAAGGAAGGAAGGAGGGGGGGAGAAGGGGCATTCAAAGCATTTGAAATGTTTTACATGCCTTATATATATATAACTGTATATTTTCTTTCATAATATTAATGACGCATTTTATGAGAATCTAGCCAGCTTTTATAACTGATTTATAACTGATCGAGCCTAGCGTTAAAGCAACACTGTCCTGAAGAAAGTATTGTTTAAAAATGGGGCTCTGAGCACGTGCCTATTCCAGCAAACCTAAGTGTAACTGGCACGTGCTTCGAGCCCCATTTTGACCAATAATTTCTTCACAGTGCGGCTTTAATTAATGATCGTGATAGCTAAGGTTTTCACACGAATTTAATGAGTATATCTATTTCACTCACCTGCACTCGAATCTTGCGAATCCATAACAAACTTTAAGTAATTAATTCAACTTTTAACTAAAGCTGTAAACAATTTCTTTGGATAAACATGCTGTCAAAATGGACGAAACTTGCAAACAAAACAGTTGTGGCTGTGACGTTTAATCACATGATGCCCATGGACCAATGAAATAGTCAGAAAGCAAGAATTTGGCGCCACATTCTAGGGATCATCCATAAATTACATGACACGAGGGGGGAATGTCTAAGCCTGATAAAATTTTTAAACGTTTTCATTAAGTAATTTTTTAATAATAAAAATAAACCATAGCCTTAGATCTCCTTAGTCGTGCTGACTGTATTTTTCCTATAGACTAGTGTCTACTAATGAATGCAAATTTGGCCTGTCTTCGGGTTTTTTAATATTTATGCGTTATGAATTTTAATTAAGCATCAATTATATTAGTTCTTTTCTATTAAAATTCTTTTGCATTTATTTATCCATGCATCTTTTGAAAAGCAAGTTATTTTGCAGGACTATATACAGCTAATTAGATTTTAAAGTGAACAAAGAATGGGAGCCGTTGACATATAAACGATGAAATTGAACGCTTTCAAATAAACATACAGTCAGTGCTTTTTGTAAAATATAATATGAGAATTAAATAATTTAGTGTGATACAATAAATTCATGAGTGGGCACAATGCATAGTTATTAACATAATTGTCTTGCTCGAGGATCCACGTTAAAGGGGAAGATATCACCCTAAAAACTTTATACCAATGGACAGTACAATTAAAAAAAAAGCATTCCCAAAAATTTCACATGTACCGTACATTCTGTCAAGTTATTTAATAAGAAAAAAAAGTACACGAAATAAAGCTGTAAAATTCATCATTACAAGGTGCAATAAATTGCTGTACAATCTTGTGCTTTTACTTAGAATTAATTAGTTAGTCCAACGTATGAAGATGTTACTCTTTTGCTGCTGAATTTAAAACGTTGAAACTTAAAAAGTTATAAGACCAAAAAAATGGTGAAATTTTGGGAAATGCATTTTTTGCTCAAAATATTGTCCATCGATAAGTTTTTTTATGGTGATCTTTCCCCTTAAATTACTACACAAGCTTACAAACCCAATTGAAGTGACCTAGCAATTACTTGATACGAGGACTAATTCACATAATTCAATTAACATGAATTTGTTGGCAACTTTTTTATCATAATCTTATGTATATAATATATTGATAAAAAATACCAAGTGCCCCTTATGTGAATTTATGCAGCTGCTGATCGTTTGGAGGTACAATTCAACACCTGCCAGTGCAAAAAAAGTATTCACCTACAGGGCACTAAGCATCTTTTAAAATATAATACAGAAATTGTATAAAAAAAATGAACTGTTGCAAACACATTCCCAAATACAGAATTAACGAATATTTTTTTTTTAAATTGTGCCCGAGCCCAACCAAGCTTAATCTATATAATTCATAATTAAGTTACTTCGCGATTACCATACACAAGGCTGAAATGGTTTATAAAATCACAATCTCCACTAAAATCGGAGAAATCGAGCAACCGAAATCAATTTTATAAAAGGATATATATAATATGTTTACTGTGCACATCTTTAGACCTCGCAATAGATACACACAAAAAAACCTGGGACTAGCAGGTTTCGATGCACAAAAATAATTCCTTCTTAAACTGTTCATGAATGCTACAATATAAAAAATGTGCAGCAAAAGTCGATGGATGAATTTCCCAATTAGGGTCTATACAAATGTCTATGCGATCAAAATAAATCTACCTCAGTTCATAAAAAAAATCACTCTAGCTGTTCCTTGCTCTCATATTTTCCCAGATACGACCTAATATTTTTAAAAACTCAAATTTCCTGAATGAAAATCACAAATTATTAGAAATATAGCTAAGAACATTGCTGATTATGCGTTGATTATGTTACATGGATGACCTTTTATGCACAAAAAAGAAAAAAAACCAGGATCAGCGTGGACCATTGATTTTTGGAAGCAATTAGAGAGATTCGCATTTTTAAAAGGTCTTTCGAGGTTTCTGGAAGATGATGAACGCACGATTTGCAGAAATATATTTCATTAAAAAAAACCTACGATTGCATTTCTCTTCAATGGCTCTTCGATGCATCTTTGGCTGCCATGATTAATGGATTAAGACTGGCTAGAGGTTTGGCCAACTTCAAGAAAGGATTCTATTATTGAAAAGAAATGAAGTTTTTAGATGCACATTTTACAAATAGACTGAAATTTTAATAAATTTGCATAAATAATAGGCGTTTTAAGACTAGTTTATACTTGATGTTTCTACCTTGAGCAATTCTGATGCTGACCCCCTCCTATCCACATCCACCTCTAAACAACGATCTAAAAAATCTTGAAATATTGAGGATAATTTCTCTTTCTCTTTGATTTCTGGCTTGCCATTTGTTGCAATCAAGTACAAAGCCTATAAAAGAAAAACAAAACCCAACCAATTGCAAATAAAATAACTCCCAGAGCACGGTTAAGGGGGCTGTCCACACTTTTAACAGCATGGACTATGGGGATTTCAATGTTAAATTCGTTTTCTTCTAACTGTTCTAACTCAAGAACGGGTAAAAGTTCAAAGATGGCGTTTGATTTTTTTTAAAGATTATTAAACTTAATAAAAACTGATGCATGATTATGACGTCACATGCATTCTGAATGTAGTTATCGATTTTTAAAGTTAACTGTTCCGTTTTCCCATGCTATTTTACATAGACGTGAAATTTTTCCCAAAATTTAACAGATCTCAAAATTGGCCGAGCGGATAACGATGGAGTTTGATTTTTTGGAAAGCTTATTTAATTTACTACAAAATGTATAAGTTTGATTTTGTTAT
>JAQIXP010004019.1:0-12125 GCA_034700285.1 Proteroiulus fuscus
CCCTCCCCCAAGATGATGACATAAAACATGGACGTAGTTCCCAACTTCCCATACCGGTACCAATATGTACAAAAAAAAAATGAAAAATCCAACAATATGAAGTAATTTAGCTTCTAATTAAAGGAGAAAAAAACCCTTCGAAATTAACTCTTTATGCACCATAAAATTCGCCTTTAAACTTTGCATACCTTTACAATAGTTTGCTTTTGAATGTGTCCACCTTCTTTATTTTATTAATCTTCAAGTACTGGTACAATTAATCAGGCCTGAAGGAAAGTAATACAAACCCATAAATTAACGATTCAAATAGATGCTCAAGAAAGGCACATATTAACACTAATATCTCATTTATTTGTTGGCATATGATGGTACAAGGAATTTTTTTTAATAGATTCTGATATATTGGATTATTGGTCCATACATATAAGGCTGTTTATTTAATACTAATACTGTGATGCTGTGTAGGGTATTATAAATTTGCACTATATAGTACCAGTATGTCATACTTACACAAATGTGTTTTGCCCCAATATTTATTATTTTCCATTTAATAGGTATTCAATTAGGGGCACATTACGACATTGTCAACATAATTCGCTATATTACCAATTAGAAATAATTAAAAACAAATATCCCTCAATTTAACTTGTATGAATTTTCCAAAACCATTTAAACAAATTTGGCGTATTAAAAGAAATTCAAACACAATCCCTTTTATTGCCTAATTATATATGCATTTATATTTAAACTCTCGTAACATATTGTATATGAATACCTATGATAAAATAAAAGCAATAAAAATGCCCATTGCTTTTAAAACTATGATGAATACATTCGATACAGAACACATGGAATCAATAACTATGTTGTTACTTCAAAGTGTCCTTTTTTATATATTAATAGACCTCCCAATGTTTTCTTCTTGGTTATGCCAAAGCTTACATCTCAAACATATTTCAGATGCAAAATAAAATGCTAGAAAAAATATTTGTTGATATTTTCATTAAGCAATTAAACGCCCTCAAATGCCAACTAAGCTTATTTTAATTGTCTACTTTTATATGGTATTGGTGATTTCTTTTATAAAACTGCTGATTTCAAGATTGAAATGTTTGAAAATCTTTATTAATATTACTTAAAATAATTGCAATTTTCGTTAATATTCTAATTTCAAGAAGTATTTATATTAAAATATGCTTAGTTTTTCCTTAATACACACCATAAATCTACCATCTAGTTTTCTCCCTATTTAATAAATTAGTTCCATTTTCTATTCTATTTGCATTTATCCTGCACTATAAGGATTTCACAATTAAATATATTAGTTTATGCAAATCCACTTATTCCCCATTCAAAATGTTTCAATAAATAAATAAACAAATAAATTTGCAACTTAAAAATTCATCGGGTTGTTTCTTAAACCAGAGAAATGAAGGGACTTTATCCTACTGTTGATATTTGAAGCTCGTGATAATAATAATAATATTCAAATATAGTTAACACTTCAATTAATTTACAAACACGTTAAATTTTCAGCTCAATTAATATATATATATATATATCAGTAAATACATTCAACAGCAAATTAAAAAGTAGAAGCAGCACAAGTAGACCAACCTTCAAAATAAAAATAAGTGTATTGGGAACACTATTTGCTCTGCTGCAATTGCAACTGTATCAGACATTGATCCACGTCGCAAAGGGCCTCGTGCTGAAACCGAAACTCATCATGGTTGGAGAGGAAGACTGAACGCATGGCACCCGCAATGGCTTGGCAACGGAAGTCGTCCTCGCACAATTCGGACGCATCTTGCAAAAACGCCATGTCGCATGAAGATGGCGTTTCGTCCTGTTACAAAATTTACATTAATAATTTAAATTGAGAAATTCATGGCTTTAGGCTTGCATATTAAACTTACGCATGTATAACAAAGCATATGCTCAACGCAAGGTCTAGCCAACCTCTGGCCCATTTCACCGAGAGCATCACTGAGTTCCTCGCAGTACCCTAATGCCCCCGTCATCACAGGGCAAGGAAGATAATGCTTGTCTTAAGTAAGATAAAATTTAAAAAGAAAATGGAAAGTAAACATTATTTCAAAGAGAATTCCCAGTACACAAAATTCTGCAAAAATTCTATCATATATTACAAGTGCAATGCATCCACTGCATTATCAAAATACAAAGTGTAGAAAAATTATGAAAAAATGCACTTTTACAACAGGCTGTGTTCAGGGACGTCATTTCAACTTTTTGCTAGGGGTGGCAGACCCAAAAAATTTTCAAAATTTTTAGCTGCAGGCGAAAATTTGAAAGATTTTGTTCTTAATAGCAATAAAATTGACACAAAATGCACCGCAGGCGACACTTTTTTGCTCAAAAACACTAAAAAAAATTCACCAAAAGTGCCTAATTTGCCAGTTTATTTAGCATATGACCAAAAGTTTGGAGGGGGGAGAAAATGCTCCCCTGCCGCCCCCCCCCCCTCCCAAATGACATCCCTGGCTGTGTTTTATAATACCAAGTATTTATTGCACTATTAACACTTTTACTGTAAAACTTGTTTTTGTAGTTATGTAAATAATGTACCATGATGTTCTGGGGCAAAAACTGGAGATGCCACTTCGTTGGTTAGATCACTTTTGCCTTCTAGATTTTTTTCTATAAACCAAAATAAACACAGTCATAATTATTTTTAAATAAGCATTTTGTAATAAAATTCTGCAACTAAAGCACTTAAAGGAAAATGATACCCATACAACAATTTTTGCCAGAAAATAGTAGGCCTATATATTTCAAAAGTCAAATTCCAATAATTAAAGTGCTAACCAATTGATAACTATATTTGATATAAATTTGAAAATGTCATTGAAAAACACGTCATGCTATACCAATATAAATTTACAGGACAAATCCCGGGGGGTATCCCGGGACAAGTCTACGGGTAAAATTCTAGGCATTACCTTGTTTATACTTTTATAGATACAACTCTGTTTTTTTTCAAAAATAGGTCTACTAAATAATTAAGACTACTGAAATGTTTACTTATATGACATACTATTGCCTGGCTGAAATTCTATGATATGAATTCCTCCACCTTTAATATACGCACCGGCTGCTTTAGACCAAGTATTTTCACCGTTACTTTGAGTGCTTTGCCTGCTGCTGGTACTCTTCTTACTGACACTTTTTTTCTTCTTCTTTTTATCATCATCATCCTCGTCCTCGTCATCAAATTCGGTTTCACTTTTCTTCCGTTTCTTCTTTTTATCGTCCTCCAATTTCTCGGCGGCCACGGCAGCTGCACGATATCGCGCCCCTTCCTGCATCTTGATCTTTTTGAAAGATTCTTGAAATTCTTCGAGAGCATCCCGCATTTTTTCCAAACTGAAAGCAGCTTTCAAGTGATCGATAACGTCATTCTCGGCTTCTTTCATCGCTTGTGTATTATCCTCATTGAAACCTTTTTTTTCATTAGCATTCATTCCGTTTTCGATTAGACTCGTGGCCTCCGACAGAATGGCATTTTCAATTTTTCTCAGCCGTTCATCCACTTCCTCAAACGGAATTCCATCGCTCAAATCAATATTGTCCCCAATGTCATCGTCATTCTCGTCCTTAATTTGCATATCCTTTTCAATTAATTTTATGCTTTTCTTCTTCTTTTTTGTCTCATCATCCTTCGTTATTTCTTCAGATGGCGATAAGTGCTTTAACATTTTATTAAAATACCACTGAACCAAATAGTCTTTCAATTCCTGTTCGGCCTCATCTTCATTCTCGTCATCGTCATCAATGTATTTCAAAGGACTTGGCAATGCGCGCGAACTGCGCTTGTCTATCCCAAAATAGTCGTCCCACGACTTTTTGCTTCGCAAAGTTGGCTCAGAGTCCAATGGCATCCACTGTTTTCCTTTCGGTCCTATCTTTTGCACATTAGAATTTTCATTTTGTTTCATAATTTTCTTGCTTTCATTTTTGGTGCCATTTTTAATATTGGCGACTGAATTTGTTGGATCTTGCTTGGCTCGTTTCTTCTCTTCCTCGACATCGTCCGAAAGAATGGCCTCCAATTCTTTCTTTTCTTCCAAAGGTTTCGGTGCCCTTTTCTTGATTCTTATCCTACGCTCTCCACGGTCAAGAAATGGTCCTTGTAATCCACGCAACTTAATCAAGCGCTTGTTAAGACGCTCCCAAGCCATGTGCTTCAGAGCAGAATCGATGGCTTCTCGTTCAGAGTTCATATCTAACCGCTTCTGCTCTTGAAGTGCAGGGAACCATGGATCCCACTGTTCCTGGTAAGGAGCATAAGACTGCGAGGGAGCACTTGAGTGTCCTTTCGTTCGTTTTCTCTTCAATTCTTCTGCATCGACAAGATGCTGCCTTTCGGAAAAGAATGATGGGATGCCACTTCTTTTATTTGACTTTGCAGCTGATTTAATCAAACCGCTCTGCCGCTCGCGGAATGTGCTTTTCTCCGGTAAGAAAAACGCCAAATCTTCTTGGAGAGATTTCTTTTGCCTTTCCAATGGTAATAAATTTGTTGGCGATGCCAAAATTGATTCAAAACCCAAGAGACCAAGCAGCAAAAAGCGGGCTAAGGAAATCATCGTTTCATACTGTAAATACAGAAAAAGAAAAATATAGAATATCCATTTCATTTAAAAGTCTCTTATTTTTTCGGTTATGCAAGGTAGTTGTCCTCAATTTCTTTAAAAAAATATAATAACAACAAAACCTCTCATGCTTCAGTGCGCATCCATTTTCTTTTATTTTTTTCAAGATTTAAACTCCCCCTTCCCTGATTTTGTCCGAATTTATCCCCTTCCCCCCACATTAAAAAAGACGTACATCATTTGAGTAGTTCTATCATAACCCTGAATAAATATCAGAATTATAAAATTAGTAAATACAATGGCTATTGCATGATAAACTGACAAAATATTTTATAAAAGTTTGTTTTAAAACCCTGCAATTTTTCATCAATTTTAGTGTAAAGGTTATTTAGGAACTCTGAAAGGCGTGGACCCCTAATTCCTCTCCCACCCTAATCTTGGACCTCTTCTAGTTAAGCCAAATCTTAATAACCCTCATTCTATACAAGTAAGTATTTTATTATAGAAATCGGGGAATCGATAGCCATCGAAATAGTTTTAAATAAATGACCCACGTGATTTCTGAGAATTAATTCCATATAAAACAACTGTAAAATTTTTGAATAGGCCAGTTAATCTAATTAAATTATACAATGTTGCAAAGATGCATTGGCTGTATACATAGTAAATTGACGAACATTTGAAGAAATTTTGGCTAGTTACAATTCTGTTTTTCCAGATGATAAATTAAAGCGTGAATATTTATAATTTCATTGTTCATTCCACCTTTAACAAATGTTTTTAAATGAGGCAATTAAAACGTACATATTGGCTCTTCTCAAAATATCTGTAAACTACTCATGAATTTTGATAATCAAATTCAATGTTCATTGGGAGTTATCAAATCCATAACATTTCATTGCAAAATCATGCAAATCTCTCCAGCTGCTACAAGTGCACAACATTTAATTTCCTATGCAATATAATATTAAATAGAAATAGCGATTAACATTAAAGCAACACCTTTCCATTAAGAATGAGCCATCATAATATAGAGGCCCTGCAGCTTTACAATTGCATATGAAACGAGATCCTGCAGTCGAGGGATTTAAAACTCTATTTACGGTCGTCAACCTATACGCCTAATGGTAGTTCTAGTGCGCAATTAAAAGGCACCACAATTTATTTCAAAACCACATACTGGCATGACACGTATTCCCTCGATATTACCCCAATGTATCTTCGCCACCTAATCCCTACATAAATAATTTAAAATGATGATATAATAACACTAATTAAGTTGAATGTGTCAAGCAGGATTACGAAGCATTCAATTAACTTGCTAGCTAGCTAAGCTAGGACAAGCACACAACAACAATCAATGCAATTGCCAAAGAGATGCAGTCAGATGATGTTTATGAACACTAGCAAATATTAATATTATGCAGAAATTATTTTCAGAACTCAGGTGACGAATTTCTGCATAAAAACTGACAATATTCTGCAGAAAACCAGGCATCATCATGTCTACAGAAGAAGAACATGTTTCTACTGCTTACATTTTTGCACAATATTTAAATTTCTCTTCAGATATTCGTCACCTTACTTCTAAAAATGCATTTACTTAATTTTACTGCAGAAAAAGGTACTCTTATTTCTAACTTTCATGTGGGATATCATTATTTTGCATCTCAATTTTGTGGCTCCGTAGCCTCCGTGCATAAACCTGATAGCCCACAATTTTTAAAAAATGTATTTTTTTCATGCATTAATTAGTGATTTTACAGACGGTCTGGCACATGTAAATTTTAACGATGAAATTTAGAAAACTCCAGGAAATACCAGAAGCCTACTGTGTGTTAAAAATGGAAACCTATCAAAAATGTATCAAACCGTAGGCTATAAATATTCATTGGGAATACGAAGCCCTGCCACTTTACTAAATAATAATAGGGTACATTATCAATTTTCTACTAAATATAACTTATTTTTGTCAAACACCCATTGACTCGTTAATAACAAAATCGGTTAAACAATACAAATAATGCTCAATCAAATTCTGTCTGACCGTACCAAGTTTGGTTTACCAAGAGTTCATGGTCTTCACTGACCAAGCGTTATTTTTTCACTGTTAATCAAATAAGTAAAAAAACCTTAACTGCCCTGCTTTTTAAGCACCATAATAAATACTGTTAATGGAATATATATATATATCCACATATGTCATTTCAAAATATTCTGACACTTTTCGAAATATTCTGACATTTTTAGAAATATTCAGACATTTTTAGAAATATTCTGACACTTTTAGAAATATTCAGACATTTTTAGAAATATTCTGACATTTTTAGAAATATTCAGACATTTTTAGAAATATTCAGACATTTTTAGAAATATTCTGACATTTTTAGAAATATTCTGACATTTTTAGAAATATTCAGACACTTTTAGAAATATTCTGACATTTTTAGAAATACCTATTCTGACATTTTTAGAAATATTCAGACATTTTTAGAAATATTCTGACATTTTTAGAAATATTCTGACATTTTTAGAAACATTCTGACATTTTTCGAAGCATTCTGACATTTTTAGAAATATTCAGACACTTTTAGAAATATTCAGACATTTGTCGTAGTATTCTTGGATTTTCCAAGCTTATAAATCCAATTCAGATTAATGTTTTTTTAAAAGCAGATATAGGACAAATGCAAAATTTGAGGCCAAAATAAAGCAAAAGATATATTTACAAACTAATCATTAACTTTTTGGGAAAGTCATTGGAATACTGCAACAATCTACGGCAACTTTCTATAACCATTTTCAAATAAAAAATGCATTACGGGTGAAAAAAATGCATACGTCAACAACAACTGCATCAGATATAATTTTTCTCTTTGTAGATTATATTTCTATATTCCGACAGTTTCCCCCCCAAAACTTTAACAATGCAAAATTATTTTTCTATTAATTGAAATATTTAGGCCTATATGAATGACTTTTGAATTCCAAGTTAGTGCTATGAAAAACAACATTAAAATGGTGCAGAGTTTGCAATCAAAACAAGTCTTATTTTTCTGTTTTTCCATTTATAAGCTTACAATTCTTACACTGTCAGCACTACTTTCATTTTTTTGGCTGTTCGATGAGTTTTAAATCCGATCAAAATTAAGCCAAGGAGACCAAAACGTCGTATAATCATCAAATAAATAGGGGCCACCACGATTCATAAACAACTTAAAATAACTTCTAAATGCCACTTAAAAATCAATAGTCATAAAGGATTAGTGATTGGTTTCAATGGAAACTGTTCCCTGCAGAGTTTAAGCTTCTAATCAAATAACCCTTATTCGTATGCGGCTCTCAAGACAAATTTATCAAAATAGCCTATTAACTGGAGACAAAATATTTATAAATTACGAAATTCATTACCGAATCAAAATAATTACCAGGAGGAAAAAATTGGCTAAATTTTTACATATGAGACCTAGTCTATTCCACTTAAAACCGAATAATAAAATGAAAATTAATATACCAAATCACAATGGTCCTTAAACCAACCATTGTAAATGTCAACTCACCGAGCCGAGAAAACTGGAAGCAAGGGATGTTTTACGTTTCTAAACCTGCGTTACATTCATTTGCAGGATTTTTTACGGTCGGTATCCTCGAATTAGCAAGTGATAAGCAGTTCACTGGGAAGCTAATCTTTTTTGGATGAAAAAAGCAATTTCGAGTTGGAAATGGTTCATTAAATTAGCAACTACTACAAATTTCAATAGTGACGTCTTACTGTTATTCGAGTGACACTGTGCACTGGCAATAGGGGGGGAAAGGCTGCTGCGAAAGAGCATCCAAGACGTCAGAGTTGAATAGGAAAGGAAGAGTCCACTGGCGAAAAACCAGGTTTAAGCCCCAAAAATAATTGATTATCGCCGACGAGGAATGCCTGACGTAATTGATCTGGGTTAAAAAAAATAAAAGTGATAATTTAAACGTAATATATACTGTATATCAGCTCAAATCAAAATACGGTTACAAATGTAAAGGTAGAAAATACGGAATAAAAATCGATTCTTTTATGAAAATTAATGTACCGGGGGAAAAAATCTGGCTAGCAACAAGAAAATTCATTAAATAAGATTCATAAGGGTATTAAATCCATATTAAAGATGCACCTTCACTTTTTGTCTCGGGAATAAGTTATAATTACTTTTGCCTTCTGCAAAATCCCAATTAAAGAATTTTTAATGAATTTTATTAATTTCTTCAGATTTTGATGGCCTAAAGGCCTTTCTACGCCCTCGAATGTGTTAAACTAACTTAAAATTCAGGACAATTTCAGGGTTTTCAAGCAAAACTTGAGTGCTGATATTTTAGAGCTAACTTTTAATTTGTTACTTTCAGAATAAATAAACATAAAATTGGATAAAATTATAGCAATTTCGTGACAAATTACATAAGGGTAGTCTACATCATTGCTTACTATACACTAGTTGTCAACAATAACACTGGTTCATACTAACGAGTCAAACAAGACCAGTTGCAGTGGAGATATCCATTCAGGGATTAAATTTAAACCTTGGTTTAAGTTGAGGATTAGTAAAAAACCCAATAGAATGAGTTGAGGTTTAGCACATAAACCAACTGGTTTAAATTTTAACCCTGAATGGATCTCTCCACTGTTAGATTCTAGTTCCAAGGTTCATTTATATAAAAACATATTTAATTGCAGTAATATATAATTATATCATGACGGGGCAGGTTTGACTTATTGAGAACCAAGGGTTAAGGCTGACCACGGCTTGCTTATATACCTTCGTAATTTATAAAAAAAAATGTTATGATCTCGAACATTAACAAAGTTCTGCCCCTTAAATGGGCAAACCCTGATTACTTTGCAGCTAAACCTGCTGCTAAAGAACAAAGGGTAAAGAACAAAGTTTAAACTTGATAAACACACCACTCACATGTAGGCGTATAGTTTTTACTAGCTTTTAGATTCTAGTTATCTGGCAAATGTACAAACAAAGTACTTGCCCTTTTCATACATAGATATATATATTTTTTTTCAACTATCGATTCTAAACGTATGACAGATCCAACTTATCCATGTTTGAAAATAACCATAAATCACACTAGCATATGAAAAAAGTGCACAAAATTGATGGATAGTATTGATCGTGCTTACTACAGGGAGTGGCCATTACTGCTTGTCTATAATGTTACCCATATAGGGCCTACCAAAAAATAATGATCGCCCATTTCCCCCGAGAGATCAACCTGGTTAAGAAAAACAAAACTTCCAAATTAAACACCAAAACTTTTGCTAACTGCCACATTAATCATATTTAGTCGGCTACAATCATCAGCACATAGTAAGCCAAACATAGCCAAACCAAGGCATCAATTAGTTTGAAGTGAAGTGTACTGTTGAAAAGCAATGGAATGTTAAAATAGAAATTGTTACGGGGGCTGTCCACACTTTTTAAAGCATGCATGCTCCTATGGGAATCTCCATGTTAAATAAAAATAAAAATTTCTCACTAATGGCTAAACATAAATTAATGGGGTTGGATTTTTCTGAAAGACAATTAAATTTGCTAAAACGCTATGCTTGATTTTTTGTTTATTTGCCACGTGAGCCGTACAATCGGGTAAAATATGGCGAAAAACTTAAACATAAACTTTGAAATTCGATAAATAAATATAAAATGCACGTAATTACAAAATCGAACTTATACATTTTGTAGTAAATTAAATGAGCTTTCCAAAAAATCAAACCCCATCGGTATACTCTTAGCCAATATTGACATCCGTTAAAATTTTGGAAAAAAATTTAACGTCTATGTAAAATAGCATGGGAAAACGGAGCAGTCAACTTTGAAAATCGATAACTACATTCAAAATGCACGTGACGTCATATCCATACAACAAGTTTTACTTAATTTAATAATCTTTAAAAAAATCAAACCCCATTGTTCAACTTTTAACCGTTCTTGAGTTAGAACAGTTTGAAGAAAACGAATTTAACATGGAAATCACCATAGGCCCACGCTGTTAAAAGTGTGGACAGCCCCCTTAACTATCCCAGTCATATTTGGTTTACTACAAGTTAAGGATTATTGCTGACTAGGCTCTTTTAATACATCCTTTAATGGTTTCCCAATAAAAACAGTTGCGCATTAAATTGCCTAGCACTTCTGCAGTTTGTATAATGTCAAAAGTACAATAAATCTGTTCTTTTTTTATAAAACAAACTGAAAAAAACTGCCCTTTTAGCAACCAAAAAAAAATTTATAGAAAAGCTGCATTTTTTCACATATTTTTGAAGACTTGTAAACTGCAGTTTGTTTCATAATACAAGAGATTTGCTTCAGTTTTAATATCAGAAAATGTGCAGTTTACTGTGAATTTTTTTAACTTGGTTTAATCAGTTGGCTATTTCCTGGAAATATTAGTTACAAACGAGTCATTTTAAGTCAATCTTTCTGAAACCTCATTAGGCAAACTAGTATCAAAATCAATTTCAGATTTTACAACAAAAAGGCTTCAAATCAATACTGGGTACTGCATGTTTTATTAGATAATCCATATCAGAATACATTCGAGAGCTGCAAGATGGGGGGACACATGGCTGATTTTGCCTTTGATATACTTTAGGCACGCATTGATGGTCACGCAACCATGGCACATCACTATACATTTGTTTGAATAATGGGAGGGCTAGCGAAATGTTTGCATGCAATGGAATGTGGGAGGTAAAAACGTTTATGATGCAATTCTGATAGGAAAGGAGGCCATAAAGAAGTAGATGAGAAGATATTAAACAACACTAACCATAATGGTTTACAAAGTATCTGGCAGAAGTTGTCTCTTGGTGCATGCATCGTAATTCCCCATTTGTAAGCACCCTCTGATGGCTCGTCTACATGCAAACAATTTTTGTTGGCCAACAAATTGCTAAATGCACCGGTATTTCTATTTGTACTTGTTTGTATATAAGTAAACTAACAGATTTATAAATGGAGAGAGAGCGTTAACTTATTTATTAAAAATTTATTTTTAAAAACATGTGAAAAAAAATCGCCATGGGAAATATTGATAATAGCCACCACTAGTGCGTACAAGTATATTGAATTTCAATTCAGTACCCTACGATGATGCCATTTGGTATATGGTGTAATCTCAATATCAGGAGGACACTCCCACTCAGTGGAGACTTTAAACACCATAGTTAAATTGAATTTCTAATCATTTTGAACAATTCTTTGAAAGATTATTCCAGTGCCTTATATATAGAGCACAAGATATAGAACCGATAATAAGCATCTGCTCTAGCTGAAATTTCCTTCAGATGATACAACGTAGAGCTGCTAGATTTGTTAAAGGTAATTACCAAAGGACCGCTATAGTGTGACCGAGATGCTACATTCTCTAAATTGGGAATCGATGCGATCTCGAAGGGAAGATTTAAGCATGGGTTTGTTTGAAAGGTTTACTTTGCCTTGTAATTTAAATTTGGTTTCT
>JAQIXP010004020.1:0-12124 GCA_034700285.1 Proteroiulus fuscus
CCCCGCTTGAACTACAGTAGGCCTACATTTATTGAAAGAAGCAAAGTTTATAAAGCCATAATAAACATCCCATAAATTTCTCATATTTGTACTGCTATCCAATGTGCCAGAATCTTAACTGGCATTTCTTCCAACGGATTATTAAACAGTATGTGGTATATTATATATATTTATTTAAATTATTTTTAAATGTTCTTCAATAAAATTAACATGAATGTATGTATGCCTAAACTATTTAGAGGTGGTTTTTGCATGTAATGAAATTATAAATTTAGCCCAGTTGGCGTTACAGCCTCCCAACAAAGTCCAAAAAATTCTGCACTTTTTCTGAAATTGAAAGTACATAAATCTATGTAGTTATTTATGAAAATCTGTCAAAAAACCCTTTAAAAAATTGTAGAATGCTGCACTTTATCTTGGAATTTTTTTTCTGAGTACTGAGACATGTTGTATTAACAACGTATTTTATTATTCTAATTTCAGCCATTGACAGTCCTAACTTACATATTGGTGATGGCGAGTAACGAACATAAAAAACTTGCTGATATTATCAAGGGTGTGCACAATCATCTTCGGAGGCAGTTCCAATCATGTAAAGCTTTTCATGTTTATTTGCATTTTTCTGTAATTAACATCTTAAATTATCCATTTTGGTTAATGTGGCAATTTGCCATTAAAATTAACAATTACAATGGGGAGTGTAAAGGTATTATGCTACAAGCATTGTGGCATTAGGATCAAATTGTGATGTGAGTTGGGAGCAAAATGTGTTCTCCTTTTAACAGCAAAATTGAGCCCCGAAATTTGAACAAAAATACTAGCTATCTATTATCAGTGGACTTATAGTTTTTGGATGTATTTATAAATAGTGAAAAAAAATCCAGTATACGAGGGTATTTTGGAACACAAATTAGAAATTCATTGTGGAATAATGCAGACGAAGTGGAAAAATTGCTAAAAATGTGCAGAAATTACCCTCATCTGCACTGTGATGGTTATACTTCGATGTGTTTGGCATGTACCTGTATGGTAAACCTTATTTTAAAGGGAAACTATCACCTTGAATGATGTTGGTTTCATGAAGAAAGTCATGAAAAATTATAACGAAAAGTGAAAGAGAATTGCATATGAGTAAAATAATAACTGAAATAAAACGACCTGAATGTGGCAAAAGCAAAGCTTAGATGGACGACATTTCAGTGAATGAGTGAGCGCCATCTATTGGATTCAAGCATCAGCTCCATAGACATACATGTGCCAGAGGGCGCTCCCTGCTTCATTTTGCATGAAAAATGGCGCCTAATGCGTATTTTGCAAACATCGTGATTTCTTCAATATGGAGAAACTGCTGCAATTATTATTGCCACAGACGTTCATATCTAGTAAGTGCCTACCATTTAATAATGACTTATTACAACGTGATAGTTTCCCTTTAATGATCTAAAACTTAGTTACCTTGTTGATGGTTAGAACGGTTTTAAATTCTGCTTGTGAATTCTAGGAAAATTAGTAAACATCTGGAAAATTTAGGAAAAATAATTTCATGTATGTTAAAGGGCAATAAAAGATGAAACTTTCTAAAGAGTATTATAGCTCACATCTATGGCTTAATTCACAAGTAGCGAATAAGCCAAAAGTTGCTTTTGAAATAATACATGTAGCGTTTTTATGGAATAAAGGTAAATTTGGAAATAAACAATGTTAAAAGGGGGAAATTTTGTGAACAAATGAAACCAAATATATATTTTAAATGGAATGTGCTAATTTTTGTTTAATATTTAAGTAATTTGAGGAATAAAAGGCTTTTAAAAAGATGCACATTCGCTAGTTTGACTTTGATTAAGTTTGCAGGAAAGCTAAATAAATTAAAGTGTAAAGTTGCGAATGTGCACATCCATTAGTTTGCCTTTTGAGTAAGTAAATGCAAAATAAAGTAGCAATGGTTGTCACATTTGCTACTTGTATTGTTATAAAAATCCATGTCACAAGCAATTCTTAAAAAGTAAACTAATGAATGGTAGGCTATCATATGTTAACTGTAGGTAAACTAATGAATGGTAGGCTATCATATGTTAACTGTAACTTTTAAGGATGATACTTTGTTGGATATTCACTACTCTTCACTTCTGTAACTTTAACAGTTATTGGTTATAATAATTTATGTAACTTTAGGTGAATTAGGCACACTTTGAAGATCACAACTGTGCACTTATCTTGTTTATGAAACATTGGCTTGATAGCTACTTACGAATTAAGCCATCGACTTGCAGCAGAAATTAGAAAATTAGGAAATTGTGTGTAATTCAGTAAATCTCTTTAACGTGTTATTAAATTTGTAAACTACTGTTTGCTGTCTAGACACAGTAATTAGTTTTGTTTTCAATTTAATTCAGTTAATGAAGTACAAATTGATGGCTTAATTCAGAAGCGATGAATATGCCAATTTGTCAAAAAATGAGATATTTATACCATTGTGATCCTGGAAGTGTCCCTAATTAATCTAAAGTTACCGAAATTAATTTAACAAATAATTGTTAAAGTTACAGAAGTGAACAGTAGCGAATAAGCCTCAACCCGTCATTCCTAAAAGTTAGAAGTGGTGAATAGTACAATTCGTCGGGTTACATTTTAAAAAGTTCTCAAGACCAGGATTTTTATTAAAATACAAGTGGCGAATTTTACAATTTTCGCTCATTTTTTTGGGTTTTTTTTGTTGCATTCTTTTTATTCAGTGAATAAACTAATGGATGTGCAAATGTGCTACTTCACATTTAATTTATTTCATTTTCCTGTAAAATTAATCAAAGTCAAACTGATGAATTGGCATTTTTAAGTCTTATTTCTCAAATTACTTAATTAATTTACAAATTTAATTATTTAACAAAAATTAGCACATTCCCTATCAAATATCTATATTTGTTTTATCTGTTCACCAAATTTCAGCCTTTCAACATTGTTTCATTGTTTATTTACAAGTTCTACCATTTTTCCATAAAAACGCTATTATCTCTAAACCAAATTCGTCACTTCTGAATTAAACCATCGAAATTTTCTTTTAAAAAACCTGGATAACTTAGTGATGAACATTTCAAACAAGTGAATGAACCCTGTATTCGTTACTTTTTTTATGATTTTGCGACCCAGAAACTAATATACCCCTGTGAATTCCTATACGTAATTTTTATAATGTCGGAATAACTTTTCTGAAGATAGTAAATTAATTTATTGAAGCTGGAGTTTCATTTGTTAAATAAATGTTTCCTATTACAATATTGTGCTTGAATTCATATGAATTCATTCTGTTTTATTTTAGGCAAGGAGGATGAGACAATTGTGGATTCTTTATGGGACGAGCACTGCAAACGGGTAGATGTTTTATCCAACTATGCCATGGCAATGCAGACCCTTGCAAGTGTTCACTGGAAACAAAATAACACTACATCCCGAATTGATTGGTGCCACTCAACAATAATGTACGTATGTAATAAGTATTTTCTTATCTGTTGCATAGTAAAATTATAGAATAGTTTCATTATTATATTTCTCTGTTATAATTGCAATTTAACTGATGGATGTATAGTACTGGTAGTTAAGTTTGATGTATTTAACCATTATATGTAGAACTTGCAAAGATATGACAAATGGGAAAATACAGGCAGACTGGGAAAATTTCAAAAAAATGAATTTGTGAATGGATTTTAAAACATTCTCTCAATAAAAGGCAACTAACATGCAAAATAAAGCGTTCACATATATAAAATAATAATTCTGGTCCACAGTGGCGTTCCAATCATAGGTGCGGGAGTGCAACTTGGGGATATTGCTCTTTTGGTGAATTTTTGCCCATTTTTGAGTGTTTGTGAGCAAAAAATCTGCTTGAAATGCCATTTTGTGTTAATTTTGGCAATTATGTACAAAATCCTTCAAATTTTTGCCTGCGGCCCTAATTTTTAAAATTCTAAATGACTACCAAATGGATTTCTAGGTACGGCCCTGCAAACAGCAAAGAGACCCAAAAATCATAAAGGAATTGCGGGCATTATCCAGTTTAAGCCCTAGGGCCTAAGCTGTCCTTGTTATGTCAGTTCCTGTTCCTGCTTTAAATAAATTTCAGTATTATTGGAATATAGTTACGAATTTCTGTAGAAAAAATTTATCTCTTACACCGTGTTTCTGGTTTAACAATGCCATATTTATATCAGTAAAAAAATATTTTAAGTTTTCTTATTATTCGAAATATTTTAGTAAGACTGGTATTGTTCACATTAATTTTAAAAGTGTTTATGTCACATAGGCCTCCGTGCTAACCAGTAGTATATTTTTATTATTTAAGATAAGACTTCTGCTTACCGGTATTTGCCCCAATAAAATAAAAAAAAATATTTGTTTCAAAACAATTTATTGGTTATCAAGTTGTTGAAGAATTTTATAAATTAGTGTACCCATACCGTCTGTTAAAAGATGCACCCACACAAGCAACAGAAATTCCACCTTCAATTTTCTTCAGCTTATAGGTTAAAGCATTTGCATGAAATAAGATCAGAAAACAGTTTTAACACTCAGAAAAAAAAAATATATATATATATATATTGAACTAGTAATGTATTGATTTCAATTGTTGCTATTAAATTCCATATTGTGGAATCTCTGAATTTCGCCTATATTAGTTTGTCACTAGTGAAACTAACGAAATAGTCAAATTTTAAATGCTCACAATGGCGTTGTGTATTTTACCCCTTAAATAAATAAAGAAAAAGAAGCCTTGAGTCCATTTAACTGGTTGATATTAGATATAATAGTCATTTGGGACTTCAGAAAAAACCTTAAAATATCTATAGGAACTAGTAGATCATTTCAGTCAATAAATCAAAAAAGAAAAATAAATAATTACTTCAGAAAAAAAGTATAACAATCAGTGAAAATCTTTCGTAACTCTCAACATTTTTTTTGGCATTTGGATATATACGGTACTAATTTATTGAGGTAGGTCTATTCAAGTAAATCGATTCCCCAAAATCTTATTTCATGGTGACAATACTACTCTGTTCTTAGCAAATTCTTTTTACTTTTTGTTATTTATTTCAAATTTATTTCTATCTTAAAATCGCCTTTTGACCATTAGTATTTACTGAATATGACCACAATTTTGTATAATTCTCACTATCAATCATTTTGTTGTGAGATTTATTTACCATATCATAGTTATGTAAAGTAACATAAAAGTCATACTTTATACAAATCATAATATTTATGATTTTCAGGAGGGCAGTACAATTTTGCTATTAATATGTGAAATTCATTCAAGTATTGTCTTGGCAAAAATCTGTGTGCAGTATTATGAAAACTAGTAATAAGCTAAAGTGATGAGATTAATGGCTTTTTCCAAATTCATTTTAAAGTCTTGGGTTTCTCAGCAGATTTGCAGTCATTGTAGAAATTCTTAGGAAATAATTGTGAAAACAGCCAATTTTATTCAAAAAAGGACATATTACATATTTTGTTAGGCTTGAACGATCAGTAGACGCCACGTTAGAGGATTTTAAAAAATATTTTTTTTGGTAATGTCTTTTAAATTTTTTGTGGTGGATACACAACTTTATATCAGTCACATTCAAGTCATGCAAGTCCTCTTAACTTTTATCGTTAATTTCATTATTTTTGTTTGTCTAGGGTCTTCATAAGGGTTTCATTCACTTAACTGTGCACCTTTTATTTTTGCTATATCTCCAGGGACTATTTTTTTAATGGCTGGATGCAGAAGTGTCTAGAAAAGGACTATAAATGGAAGATGAAAAATGAAAAGGATGGAAGTGTAAATGGGATTGAAGAGGATGTGAAAGAATGCCATCATGTGAGGGAAAAGTAAGTAAGACAATAACTAAATTTTCAATCCGCAAAATTCTTCCTGTTGTTGGTAGTAAGCAGGTAGTCCTATATGCTAGGAAAGTAAAGACAACTCAAAGTATTTTTTTATTGGTGGCCTTCGTCATTTGACTTATGGATGTCATTTTAGGGACCAGCTTCTATAATTTGTGTAGCTTCTTCTGGAAAATGCATGTGTTCAGAACACAACAACTATTACCATTCAGATTCTAATGTAGTATGAGGAATTTGTTATCTATATTGGAAAATGACCAATGTATCCAATATATACATTTCAAATGGAAATTTGGGAAAGTTTCAAGAATGTCCAGACATTTCCAGATATAATAACGTTTCATTGAATTATTTGGAACGTTATTGGGACGTTATATTGGAACGTTATAAGTTTATGAAATTATAAAAGAAAGTACTATGTTAAAATACAAAAAAAAATGCTTTCATCTAAATGTAAAATTTTCCAGATATTACAAATAATGAATCTAATGAATTCTATAAGATTCACCAAAATTACAAATTAATTTTAGATTCAGTAAGATTTATTTGAGATTTATCAAGATTATCACATCAGATTCACTTGAAGTTCACCAATTAACTTGAAATTAATTAATATTTTCATTTGTGATTTTCCGAGATCTTTTATTATCTGTTTAATATCTTTTATTTTTATGACGTTGTGGGTGTCTACGGAAATGGCTATTTTTCTCTCTCTCTCTCTCTTCTTAAATGTTTTATCCCAACTTTTGAGGATTTCTTCGTGTGTTGTGCATTTGTTTGTGTCTTCGTGTTTTTTTGTCCTTTTGGGTTACCTGTTTCCTTTTAAGTGAGTACCTTCAATTACTTGATGCATTTACTTATTCTTCTTGCTTTGCGTTTCTCCCCTTCCTTCATGGCGGTGGTTCTTTCCTTCTTAATCAGTCATGAACCGAATCCGCAGAGACGCATTCATCCCGAACTTTGCACACACCATTGTACGACAGGAGGCAGTCATGGTGTTTTATCGAACTGCCCTTTTCTCCTTGAACTTGGACCCGAGCCCCACGCTGCAACTATGCATCCATCACTACCTTAGTGGTCTCTCGTTGTGCCCTCTATGCAAAATTATTTTGCCTGGCAGAAGCTCTGGTAGATGTCACCGATCCGCATACCCTCCTAAAGCTTTATCAGCGATTCCTAGGGTTACAACGCCCTGGTGATTAACGACCCTAGAGGTTTTCTTCCATTGCTTTACATCACTCCATCCTCACCATGGTTCGCTGGTCTCCCTCGGACACTAGTGATAATTTCCCCCTTTTTAACAGTACCTAACTAACAGACTTCACATATTGATGAGGACCAGGGAATAATTTGCATACGCTGTAGTTATGTTAAAATCATATATTGTCAAGAAGAATTCCACTGTAAACTGAAGTTCTGTGGGTTTTTTCTGATAGTAAAAACTGCATAAATTATGAAGTTTAATGTGGTCCATGGAGCTATTTTTTGGGGTCATGCATGCAACAGCATACAAATGCAGGAAATAGCAGCAAAGTCATGTGTCCAGCTTTAAGAATACAGCTAACTGTCAGACCTGGGCCCTGTTTCATGAAATTACAACAGTGACAAGTCAACAAGTTTACATTTGACAGATACCAATATCCAATTACATGAAACTCCTACTTTGCAGTAGTTATTTTATAATATTGTCTACTTGTCACTGAAAGTTTGACAGGAAGATTTTGTAGTGTAAATCAGAAAATGTATTAATCAATTATGAAAAAAAATTGCTAGTAATTAATATTAGTGATCCTAGCAGCAATAGTAATGACAAAGGTGATATGGAATTTGTGACATACTTGTAAAACTGGTCACAACTTGTCAACAGAGAAGTCGTGTTTGAATGCTGCCTCAATTTGCAAATTGTCTGAAAAGTGTGGCCTTGTCACCTGTCAGACTATAAGTTTCATAAAACAGTGCTCTGGGCCACAATATGGTTTCCATGACTATATTTCACTTTCCTAGCAAATGAAACATTAGTTGCACCAAAATTTAGTTGCCATTTTGTTTTTTGGCAATCCATTGGATGTTAACGAGATTTATTTATTTTTGGTTAATCAATTCAATAAATGGACAATGTGTTTTGTTAGTTGTAAATTTAAAAGGTTTTACAGTTTGTCAGTATGCTAGGTCTATGGAACAAGTGGTGTATGGTCGTCAAACAATAATTTCATTTTGTCTTAATTTCCTATTCTTATAATTAGATTAGAGAAAAACTCAATTGCATATAAACACCTGCACATATAATCTTAAAAAATAAGGACACATTTAACATTATCAGTCAAAAATAACATGAATCTAATTAAATAAATAATGACTTGTTAGAATTTTGACCCGTACGTGTTCATTAATCTTTCAATTTCTTTCAATTGCATTTTGCTTTTGGGTTTAATTATTTTAATGGACCAGCCCTAGTCATTTATCAGCTTCTTAGCAATTTGGAATCATTAGGATGATGTGGTAACAAACAGCTTTATTGCATTGTGGTAGCCATGAAAGTCGAACACTCCTACACTTGACACTCCTCTATCTGATCATTGACTTGTCCACTCAAATAACCTAGAAGTGGCTTTTGAATTCTTTTAAATACCTTCCTGGACCCACATGATGAAGCTGAAGTCCTGAACAACTTTGCCATAATTCAGGAGTATTGTCAACAAGCTCCTTATTTAAACTTTTGATTTGTAGGAGTACCAGAAGCATAAATAAATAGTAACACCAACATTGCCTGTTGTTTTAGCTTTGTTCAACCAGTCATCACTGTAAAATAATGCAGCTCAGTTGCACCCTGTTTCTCCCAGGTTAGGCCCAGAAATCTTCCCAGTTGATCTCTTCTGCAACTCCTTAGCACTCCAGACTCCAGTAATTCCACACAACTCCTTTCTGCTTATAAACACTGCTGTTTATTCTCACACTCATTTACACTAATAACAATAATTAGAACTCTTCTCACTCACTCATAATTATACTTATTCACACTAATTCATCAAGACTCAACTGTCATCATTCACAACCACAATCACTCTGGCTATCCAAAATGGTGCTGCCACGTCACAGAGGAGAGGAATTTTTCTTATCACATGACTTACAAAATTAACATAGTAAATTATGTCATAATGACAATGCAAAAACACTCCAAACAGGCGGGAAAACCGGCACCAACATTACACCCCCCACCAAACTCATACTTGGTCCTCCAAGTTACCACAAAAACTCAACAACCATTCTCTGCTGCATCCATCTCCTCTGAAAAGGTCCACCCTGGACTTTCGATCCTTTAACATCCGGGGCACTTCCTGGTCCACTGGAACAACTACTGCACAAGCAGTACAGATGCCACTCATGTGGTTTCCCACTCACCACTTCCACATTAACCACGCTCTCCAGCTCTCCAATACCCTCCGGTTGCTCCACTACTGTTAACTCCACAACTCACATGAGATTGTAATAGCCTCCACACACAGTCGAGCGACGTGACCTACCTGGTCACACTTGAAACAAATGGGATCCATGTTCGGGCATTCCTCCGTACGATGTCCCATCCCTAAGAACTTGTAACATCTCATGGGCTTTAGAATCAGTCTGACTAAAATCTCCCATCCGATATCTTTTTCAAAATTTCCCTATGCTCGTCGTACGCTCTGATGGCTCATTCTTCAATCTTCCTTTCAATTTCCATCAAAATGCAGGACACTCCTTAACCAAATGGTCTTCCTCTTTACAACGAAAACACTGGTCCCTGGGAACTTTGGCACTCAAATGCCAGGTGCCCAAACTTGGCACACACGTAACAACGTAAGCCTCTATACCGACTTCCCTGTCCAGCTTTTCTCTGGTAAACTGGTTATCCTCGATTCGGTCCTTCCTTTTCCTTAACTTGGGAACTTCCTTTACCTCTTCAGCATCCACATGCATAGGATCATTACGTTCCCTCCCCAGGCCTCGAGGCGGCCTTTTCCTCCTTTCTTCGTATTGCAATGATCTCGCCAAACTCAACTCCTCAGTCTGCCCTGGCTCTGCCTGTTGCTGTCTCTCCTGTCTCACACACAATTCCTTGCTCTCTCCATCACCTTCCCAAGGCGACTTCTCTTGCCCGTCATGCAGTACCGGTGAATTTAGAGAATTTTGGTTTTTCTCTCCTGACCAATCATCAGCAGGTACTCTATCCTCTGTCCAGCCCAACAACTGGTTTCGTCCTATTCCACTTCTGGAAAATTCATTGCTCCTTCCGGAATCCGTAACCCCCGAATCTCCAGACTCGCTGTCCTTTCTCAGTACTGTCCACCTAAGAACATCAGACTTTCTCCTGTCTGTCTTCAATGTCTTCCACAATTTCCATCTAATTGCATCTGCCATCTTCCTCCACAAATTCCCACAAAAACTCAAAAAAACGAATGCCCCAGCTTGGCAGTCTTCTCTGCTGTGCACCGCTGCTATGCAGTGAAGCCCTCGCTACCAACGTGCAGGGGCATAACTTTTCAAAGTAATGCCCACCAAAACTCCAAACCAAAATTACGAATTTCAGTCCCAAAATACTCACTTCTGTTGTGGCAAATTCATTGCAGATCAAGCAGGTTTTACCCCGCACCTCCACCATGTAAGATAATGCAGGTCAGTTCCACCCTGTTCCTCCCAGGTTAGGCCCAGAAATCTTCCCAGTTGATCTCTTCTGCAACTCTTTAGCACTCCTGACTCCAGTAATTCCACACAACTCCTTTCTGCTTATAAACACTGCTGCTTATTCTCACACTCATTTACACTAATAACAATAATTAGAACTCTTCTCACTCACTCACAATTATACTCATTCACACTCACTCACTCATTCTCGCACTCTAAACACAAAGCCAAGATGGCGCTCACTCGTCACAGAGGAAAGAATTTTTCTTATCACGTGACTTACAAAAGTAACATAATAAATTACATCATAATGACAACGCAAAAACACTCCAAACAGGCCGGAAAACTGGCGCCAACATTACATCACATTTCTAATGATGCAAATTGCTCTGATGCCACTTTCAGTACATGGTAAAGCACATTAATATTTTCACATTTAGAATAATAATACATAATAATAATAATACAGTTTTGGTTCCCTACCAACTTTCAGCATAAGTCTGATGAATAGTTTTACCGTGCTAGGAGACTACTTTAAATCCTTTTTAGTTTCACAACAAAAAATATTAAACTTATTGATCATCAATTCAGAAATGTGCAGTATCACAGTCCTGTTCCAACCTAACATTTTTTATGTGATTGGGTCAGACCATATAAGTAGTTTCAGGGCAAGTTGGACAATATGTTATGACTTTGATGCACTGGCAATATCCTTTGAGGGATATAATCTGCCTTATGCTTCATGCTCTAGACATAAGTCCAGCTCTAAATACCCTTGATAAATTTGAATAAAAAAGACTCAATTTGTTTAAGTGTGAACTTTAAAAATGCAATGGATTGCAGTATGAGCTGTGTTGTTTTTACTGTTTTTCAAAACATAACCTCAGACTATTAAGAAAAAGATACCAGTTGGAATACCTAATGTATCACTATCCCACATCAAAGAACAGATTTGTTGTTGACAACAGATCATTCACAAATTACACCATTCCAGTACTGCACCATTGCTATATCATTAAAGTAAACAGCTGAATACCAGTAAAGAACTAGGTGAATACTGGGTTGCTGTCTATTTTCATTCTAATAAAAATTGGATTTTTTGATAGATATGGTCTATCCCAACATGTATAACAAGTCAAGGAGTCTGTTGTTCATATCACTACAAAGTCACATTTATTTTTTCAAGTTTGGTATCCGCCTGTTGCATGAGTGCAGCACTGCCAACTAGCGGAGTTAATTGAAAACGATCCCTTCAGTACATGTATTCAAAGACATACGATAGAAATTGAATTTCTGAATTATTTTTTAGCTAAAGGTAGTAAAAAGAAAGCAAAAATACCAAAATGTAGAAAACTGTCAGATCTAGTACATCGCAAAATATTTTTTTTCAAAATTATTATTCCTTTTAAAAAAAAATGTAACTGCATTAAAATGACAATAAAAAATTGACCACCTCACGGAAAAAAAAATTATTACAAAATAACCATTTAAATTTTGCAAAAAGCGATTAAACAATGTTTTAGCTGAATAAATTTCCTAAATTTTGGTACATTTCACATTTTTGTAATATTTGTAATTTTTTTAAAAA
>JAQIXP010004021.1:0-12123 GCA_034700285.1 Proteroiulus fuscus
GCCTTGGCTCCCAGCACCATGAAAATCAAGATCATTGCTCCCCCTGAGAGGAAATACTCCGTCTGGATCGGTGGTTCTATCTTGGCCTCTCTGTCCACCTTCCAACAGATGTGGATCAGCAAGCAAGAATACGACGAATCCGGCCCCAGCATTGTCCACCGTAAATGCTTTTAAATTTTCTGCTGCCATATTTTTCATACGGTTGCAAATTACTATATTCGAGTTTTGGCCTTCTGGATGAGTTCAATACCGTGATGCACCCCCAACATAATAATATCTGCAATTTCACTTTATATATCTGTTTTTTTGACAAATTTCTGATGTGTTTTTTTGATAAAGCGCACTTGGCGATGTATACCGTTATATAAAAAGGGTGAGAGAATGATAACGAGATAATTCTTTTTTTTGCGCAGGCGTATTCATCTAGTATTTGGGGATCAAAGCTTATCATGCATTGAGATGTAAATTAAAAACAGATTTTTTAATACCTCTACTTTTCATTTTATTATACCACAGTTGACTATTGATCACATCCATTACAGGATCTTAAAGAAAATGGCATGGCAGAAAAGTTTAAAGATTGTTAAAATATTTTCATACCCTTGCACATTTTGAAAAATTAGTGAATCTTCCTCCTTTGATTTTAAGACTCCTTTAATCTTAAGACTTTAATTGATGAGTTTACTAGCTTTAAATGTTTCAAAGAACTCATCTGGTACTCATTCAGATGCATCATCCTCGTGCCATTCAGTTATATGGAGAAGATTACTTTAATTTTTTTTTTAAATGAGCCAATTTTGGTTAAAAAGTTACCTAAGCATGATCAGTCCCATTGGACTTTAAGGTGCTTTCTCACTAAGAAATTTTTATTTAAAAATGCAGTGAGTATTTAAACGAAGCAAATGCCACCGAGTAACATTTTGGATAAAAAATTTAATCAGGAAAATGTATCTTTTCCTCTAGAACGATTTGCATTCAGAATTAAACGCCCAAAATGCAGACGGCATAGTTCAAAGTCTGCATTCCATAAGGAAAGGAACCACTACGGTACGCCAACTAACCCATCTCGGTGTCCTCCAGGAGTCTGATGGATAGATAATAGAGGTAGGCCTATTCTTGGTATGGCTTATCATGTCATAAGCCGGGTATGGGAACCCTACTCTGACCTCATGTGCCAAAAGGGTTCGTTTCCCACCCCTAAAGTAGTAAATTTTTGTACCTAAGTTAAGTATTAATCCTTGGACTCGTAGTACCTAGTATAGAATATATACTACTGCCTAAGAATTTAATAAGTAAGAAAAAGGCAAGGCTTACCTGCTAATTTCTCCAGCCATTGGATTTAGCAGGGGCATCATCCATGGGCATACCACTGGCAGCTATCGAAAACTTGTATCCAAAAGTCCAAGCGCACACTGCATTCTTTGATTAGGTACTGTATTAACCTTTCAGAAAAAGTTCCAGCAGAAAAATCACTTAAATTATTTGAATAAAACGATTTTACATGAACTTGAAAAACGTTGCCGAAAAAACTAAAACTTGTCCGGTGTGACCAACTAACGTGCGAATAAATATCCCCATGTCTATAGCCAGCCGCCAATGCTTGCTGGTTAGCTAGCATTCAGGGGCAAATAGCATTGAAAAAATAAATGCAATTAATAGTGTCTACTGGTGAGAGGATTAATTTGATTAAAAGCGTTATCATATACTTTCTAAACAAAATGAATTTATCATAATTCACTTTTACTGTAGTTCTACAACGACTAGAATACAAACTAATATATTTAATGCCCCATATGATTTCTAAATGTAGATTCCTTAAACACAGTGGAAAAAAATTACTGCAGTTGAATGCATTCCAGAATCCAGATTGCAGTACTCGCTTGCAGTAAAACTGCAGCAGGATTGTTGGATTCTAAAAGTTTTATGAAACACACTGCAGTAAAACTGCATTCAATAAAAAAAAATTTTTTTTACTTTTTTTTTCAAATTTGCTGGAATGCAATTTTACTGCAGTTTATAGGCTTATTGCAGATTGTAGAAAATATTACTGCAGTACTTTTTCACTGGGAAATTGTTCCCTAGTACACAATGTTGGCACAAACAGAAATGATATAACTTGATAAATGTTTATAAATAAATTATGATATAAAAATATAATGATCTAAACATATTTTAAAAATTATGAATGTAAATTTCGAACGTCTTACTCGATCACTTAGTCTTGATGATTTTCTGAATCCAATTCAAATAATGTGTCACCCTCGTAAACACGTCAGGGTAGCCAGGCTTAGCACATCCAGAACCTGTAAAATTTTGTTCAATTTAATTAAAATCATCTAATAGATCATGCATAATTAATGATATAGTGTAGACAAATTGTCAACTGACCAAAGCTTGTGAGGCCCACAAGAAACCATCTGCCATCGCCAATCGGACACTGCAATGGTCCACCAGAATCACCCTACATAGTCGTAAAAATCACTTTAAAACTCTTCTTATAGATTTAAAACTTTAAATTAAAAAGAATTCCACTTACGATGCAAGTTCCCTTTCCACCCGTAGACGTAAATCCGGCGCAAATGTGATATTTACGAATGGGTATACGAAAAGTTTTTGCATATGCATCGCGACAGATGTCATTTTTAACTACAGGAAGATCAACTTTCTGCAGAAAATCTGAATTACGGCCTCCTAGAAATTTTTAACAGAAAAAAAGTTTGAAGATAAGGACCAACTAAATTGAATGTTCTAATATTATGCAATTCGTCATAGTTTTAATGAAATTTAATTATTTTAAATTTGAGTTTGCTACACTGGACTTTGCATCAGATAAGCACTTCAGAATTTATTTATAATCTACTGTCACCTATAAAAGGAAATTTTTTCCATTAAAACAGGTTTTTTTAATAGGAAATCGTGCCTTTTTTAAGTGGAGGAAACTTGTAGCTATGCTAGTATCAATCAGAAGAATCTACAGTGTGCATACATTTTGCGTAAGAAAAGCTGACCCAATTCAATGTAATCTGAAGAAAACATCTCACCTGTTCGTGTTCTTCCCCAACCAGTAGCCACACAACGAAGACCAACGAAATTTTCGTTTCTGGTTAAATTTGTATTTGGTAAGCAAATGGTTTTAATGAAATCTGTGCTCTGGGTGGTCACTGGTTCCACCAGTTTCATTAGAGCCAAATCGTTGTGATATTCCCGAAACTTGTCATGAAGAACAATTTTGGCCACCCGTCGAACCACTTCTCTAGGTTCTTTCACTTGCAAGTTATATTTCCCAAAAATTATGGTCCAATAAGTGGGTCGAGGAAGATTAAATAATCGACTAGAAAAAAAAAGGAGATGTCAAGGCATCTCAAATAAAATCTATTTTCTTTTGATTTCTTAAAAAGCCCACTTACTTGCGTAAGCAGTGGGCAGCAGTTAGGACCCATTCTGGGTGAATAAGAACTCCAGCACACCAATGTCCAACGAAACCCCAACGTGGATGACGGAGCTGCAGAGTTGCCTTATTTTCAAAAGAAATTCGTTGATATCAAATATTAAAAGGTGGAAATTTATTTCAATTGAAAGAACTCTTATTTAAAATCCTTACTTGCCATGGCCATTCTCCAGGAATTGCAGGAGTTCCTCCAACAAGACGGGCTCGAGTTTCGTCATCGGCTTCAGATGTTGTCCTATTTTGCAAGCGAGGTTCCCGATGACGGGTGAATCTTCCAGTCCCACACGTTTCATCTTTATTCCCTGAAAAAATTAAATATTGGTAAAGCTAAAAATGATAAAAATCAATCCTTGCATGATCCACAATGCACATTATGCCACCTTTAATTATTTTTCTTGAAAAAAAGGTTAAAATATTACATTAAAAACTTAGGGATGTTACGAAAGCTTAAAATAGTTGACACCGGTCCAATTATGACAATTAATAAAAATAAGATCAGATTATTTTTAATTTTTTTTATTTTATTATTTAAGGCAAGTTTCAATTTTCTATAAACTAAACTGGACTTTTGCCAACTTATTTAAACTTTCGTTGCTTCTTTTGCAATTTCGATCAACTTTTGTTCTTCGCTAAGTGCACTGCTGCAATTATGATTATAAAAGTACAGTTCGCCACGAAAGTTTAAATAATTAACACCAATCCAAATTTAATAATACAGCTAAGAAAACAGGAATCAAATTTAAGGGAATCAGTCCCACCTTGAACCAAGTAATATTTAAGTTGTACACATTTACTAGATATGAATGCCTGTGACAATTATAATGCAGCGGAGGTTCCATATTGAAGAAATCACGACGTTTGGCAAATACACATTAGGAGCTATTTTTCCACAGATTTCAACAGACACTGAAAGTTGATGGCGCCCTCTAGAACATGCATGTCTACGTGTTTCATGAGAGCTGATGCTTTTTATCCAGTAGAGGGCGCTACATATTGTCGGCAAAATGGCGTCTACTTGTGCTTTGCTTTTTCAACCAAATTCAGGTCATTTTATTTAATGATTAGTAGGCTCAAATCAAATTTGCAATTTCCATGCCTTTCTCAAGTTTTCATGCTCTTCTTATAACTACCTTCTTTTTTTTAAAGTGGGACTTTCTATCTAAGTTTAAATTGATTTTGCAGTAGGCCTATATTAATTTTAGTCTATAAATTAGACTGGTGCCAAATTTTGTTAACTTTAGTTTGTAATTTTTGTAAATTTTTGGTGTTCTGTGCAAGGTCTCTATTTAGACTTACCTGCAGTCAAAGAGCTACTTATTAATCCCAATAAAATTATCAATCCTGTGCAAATAAAATAGGGCATATTTGATGAATGCCCATGCACAAGTAGATGGAACTGTGCTACCTGTGTCCCAACATATCTTCCAGATTGGGTTCTACTGGCTGTTTTAGCAATCAAATTCAAGGCAGCATTTTACCACACACACACACACACACATACACCGACAACTGTTAACTACTTGTGAGAATTCCGTGTTTTAAATGAGCCCACACCATAGACAAATGTAGAACTAGTACCCTGGTATAGGTTTACATATGGCCTACATGTTGGTATTTTTCCTACCTTGTCTCATCCGGCACATTAGGAAGAGGGAAGAAGGGTGAGGGTTTTACGCTACGATAAATTGAACACGCACTGTTCACTTTTTGGGTCACCAATTCCAAAGTCAGAATAATAATTAGTCTATATAGTGCTTTAGCATAACTCCAGTTCTTATCATATATTCTACTTACGTCGTTAGTATTATCATTCAATTAAATATAAAAATCTGACAGTCAACAATTTTATGGTACGTGTCACTCTAATAAAAATTTATAAGCATATAGGCCTAGGCTTATAATATGCTCATTTTGGACTTGTAAATTCTAATATAAAATCATTAAAAAAAAGCATTCAATATCGTTGGAGGGTAATGCTTCAAAAGTTTTCAACCAGAAAATGAGTCACCATAATCTTCTTTGTATAAATGAATATACTAGCCTAAATCACATCGAAATGAAAAGCTGGTCCTATTTTATTGAAGAATGTTCAATATTATGTGATTTAAATTGCATTTCGGATGTTAAAAGCAAATCCATCGGATTATCAAAAAGCAGACTGCAGAAAAAAGGTAAAATACTGTAGTCTGTAAATGAAATTTTGATAAACTGCAGTGTTAACAGGGAGGCAAAGCTTCAAAAGATGTTACCCAATCGATAAATATTTAGTTTCCGAATAATGGTAAAGTTGCATTAAAGTATCAATCTCACACTTCTCAATGTGTTGTTTGTCATCACTTGTTACAAGGTATAGCAATTCAGCGAGTTAATTTTTAATGGTAATTATGTTATCTAACAAACAAAAAGTCCTCAAAAGATATCCTCAAACAGTCCTTCAAAATGAACAAAAACTTTTTTGATAAGAGGGAAAAATGCTCCAAAATTGTACAACTGAATGATAAAGAACATCATCTAATGTTTTTTCCTCTGGTCACTAGAACAGAATGAAATATCAGGGCAACTGACCTCATTTTAACTTTGTTTGTTTGTTGGAAGCCATTTTTGTTTTGTTTACAGTATTCATGCGCTGCACTATTTCAAAACATACAGAAATGTTAAAGGAAGTCATAAAGGTGTCCGAGCTTTTTGGCTTCTTTAAGACTTTAACCCTATCCTTTCTCATGTCCGGGTTTTTACAAATGTATCAACCCCCCCCCTCACCCACCCATATAAAGGTCATCCAAAGCTTAGTTATTCCCCCTCAAGTTCAACTACTATATCAATGCAAATGTGTGTATCAGCTGGTCCATATGACAAATCATAACCTCCTTAAATCTTTTATAAAACTATTTTTAAAAGCCTAAATTCAGTTCTGCCCAAAATGCGTATAGCTTATTTCCCCCTTGTCCAGTTTCTTCTAGTTCTGGTTGACCCTCACCCCTTCCCCCATGGGCGCAGACGTCCTTTATGGATGTCCCTTTAAAGAAATTCAGTAAATTCTAAAGTGCAGAAAACCCAGAATTTTAAACTTCTCTCAACATATTGTCCAAAATGAGGGTTTCTAAAGGGAAAGTCCCACTTTATAACAAGTAATTTTTAAATGGTACACACTTACTAGATAGGAATGACTGTGGCTTTAATAATCGCAGCAAAGCTTCCATATTTGAAGAAATTACGACGTTTGCCAAATACATATTAGGCGCCATTTTTCCATAGCTATCAGCAAGCAGTGCCAATTGGTGGCGTCCTCTAGGGCGTGATTGTCTATGGAGCTGATGATTTTTATCCAGTAGAAGGCGCTACACAGTGTCAGTGAAATGGCGTTAATTTGGGCTTTCTATTTTCCTCCAAATCCACGTATATATTCTGGAATGTTATATAATGATCGGATAGGCTCAAATCCAATTACAATTTCCATGTCTATCCCAATTTTTCATGTTCATTATCTTAAAATCAACTTGTTTTAAAGTGGAATATGTACTAGCACTGAGCCCTATTTTGTATAAAAAAGAGTTCTATGCAGAAGCTACACAGAAATTATTTCTATCTTTACCTAGAGAAATAAAATGATATAATTATTTGCTATTACTATTCATTGCCTAACTAGCTTGATGTTCGAACTTTCTCTTTACCTGAAAAGTAAGCACTATTTTTTAAATCTCAAATCTCATAAAGTCTTCAGAAAACAGCAAAGCCTTTGATCTGATTACCTATAGCTTACCTGTTATATCTTGAGGGATTCGGCTTGCAGGTCAAGGCAGCACTAGGTCATACCCATAGGTCAATCTTGTTCTTATTGATGTGTGCTTCCGGGTCTTGACTGTTTTGAACGTGATAATTATCTGCAGTAAACCACAATAATCACAAGCTTTTTACATGTTTGGATGCATTTCAAGCTTCAAATAATGTGTCAAAAACATCTCTTTTTTCCCCCCTTAACAAATCATCCTTGTTATAATGTATTGATTAGTGAACACGGTAAAGGCGTACATTTTATAAGATGATAAATCACACAACCCTTTCCTTCAGCATGACAAGGTTACTTTTTAAATAAACAAAAACAGAAACAAGCCTACTGACCCGCTACTATCTGATGTCCCATTTATTTCAGGCATGCATGATTTTCATAATGCGTGCAATTTATTAAATTTAATATTTGCTAGCAAAGTATTTTATCATTTATCCCACAGTTATGAGTTTTTAAAAATATCAAATATTTTGACACCAAAATAAATTGTATTGGGGTCAATATTACTATAATTTATGTAAAATTTACTTGAAATAATTAGAAAGATTATATTAATTGTATAATTATTAATGGCTTTCATTCAACTACATTGTAGGCTACAACAATATTAGATATATGAAAATAAAAAACTATCAGTTGAAATGTATAGAAAAGAAACAATAGCTGCAATCATGCGTTTTCATTTAATAGCAAGGCTGTATAAGAGAATAAGCATAAATTCCGCTAGAGTTCACTTAATTATTTGTTAAAAGTTATAAAAAGGAGAAATGAAAATAGTGAAGAGAAAGTCAAATTATCGTATAGATGCTAAAATTGAATGTAATAAGTGACGTCAATATAATTTTTCCATTGTAAATAATAATTGTGCATAACAATCAATTCATGTTAATTGAGTATTGTAGTTCAGGTAAATTTTTTTCTCTGACTCATCAGTTGTTTGAATATCTCACTAAAGCAGGTAGCTTTTCAAGTGACTAAAATGGAAGTTATTAACCCTGTAAGTATGTTGTATTATGTAAAATGTAAGTTAAATATTCGATAAATATTTAGTAGCAAGCAGCATGAATTCCTAGAAAAGAAGTTTCACGAGTTGCGCCATTTTGGCTGATACAGTACAGTGCACTCTAGTGTTTACTTTGAGGCAATGTTGACGGTCATTATGTAAAGCATTTATTGTGGCTATACCTTTGTACCAGTATACAGTTCAATACATATGACTGTCCCATAGAGAAAGGTTAAGCCAACATGGAAAACTGACGCCTATAGAATAAATAATTTTAGGACCTAGGCTCGCCACCTAGCGTCAGTTTTATTTTGATCGCTTACAGCTGCCTTCCAAGGGGGCTTCCACATTCATCCAATATAATGGAAGGCAAATGCATACGATCAAAATAAAATTGGCGCTATAGGTGGGGGGGCCAAAGTCCACAAATTATTGGAACCGACTATAACATGCATGCATGTGTATATTGAATAGTAATTTAAGTCCAAATAATGGTATAAATATTCTGAAAATAATAATACCATCGACCTTTTCAACTATTGTTTCTCTTTTAAATTGAAAATCACTTATTAAAAGGTAAGACTGATGTTCATTCAATATAAAGTGCATTAGGCCTACTATATGTATTCTGCTACGTGTATAAGTGTATTTATGTATTTTACTATAATGACTGCATATCCAAGAAGAATATAATTCTTTCAATTCTGTAATTATTTTAATAAAGTTTCTTTGTTCAGGTTACACAATATGGAACAGCAATTAAGTCTTCCAAACAATCTTATTTATATTACTATATTACAAATGAAGAAGCAAATGAACTAACTTGTAAGTACACATAGCTTTATGGCATCTGCATGATAGTTAAAATCCTATATAGGCATATACTATCTGTATATATATTCTAAAAACTAACAGCACGCTAATAGCTTTGGTGCACAATTTCAAATAATTACAGCAATTAATTAATACCAATAATATAGGAAACAAAACAAGCACATGCTTTTATTGAAAATTGAACTTATATTCCTTTATGTTCCCATAAACGCTTTGAAAAAAACAAGCTAGATGCACGTGTGACTAGAACCATAATTTTAGGCGTCTTAGGCAAATCAGCTTGTCTTTAGCTCGATCTAAATGGGATGACGTAATATATAAGCAAAAACTAAAAAAAAAATTCCGATTTGCCGAAGGCTGAATATACGTCACAAATAGGGTACCGGGAGTCTTTTGCATTTACACTACACATGCTAACTATAAGTAACAATATTAATAGGATAAATGTTAAAAGGTAAACCTTTCATGCCTATTTACCTGATGAAAGTCTAGAAATATTACGTTTATTATAATCCATTCGCATTTTTCGATGCTTTTAAACTTTTATTATAATGCTTTGCATTATGGGTACATCCATTCGTTCTTTCACTTTCTTACGGGTTAGTCAGCTCCGAGTTGACTAGCTAGCAGAACACATTTCTTATAAGAATTTTGTAATGGCGGGCATGACAACTTCCGTTTTAGTGACGTCACACTGATTTGCCGAAGAATGAAAGCAAATTTCTCGTGAGTTTTTTGATTTGCCGAAGACGCCTCTAATATGTATCTTGCAAACCACGTAATTTCTTCAAGAAGGAAACCTCTGCTGCAATTATTATTGCCACAGCCATTCATATCTAGTAATTGTGTACCATTTAAAAATTACTTGTTACAAAATGGGACTTTCCCTTTAACAAGAACAGCATTTATTACGAATTCCTAGAGTAAATATTATATCAATTGAAATTGGTCCCACCTACCACATCTCTGATTAATTATGTTAGCTTTCTGAATAACATATTCCAAAAACTTTTCAAACGACATTTTTGTAATGAACTACATCACGATGTGCAAATTATCACATTCAAACCAAAAAAAAATATAAAAAATACCCTACAAGTTACCTTGTGGCCTTTTTCTGTTGCTGTAAAATCTTTGAAGACTCCTAAATACCTGAGAAAGTCGTTTAGGTAGCCAAAAAGCATAAGAATGCCATATCCTAAATGAGTGATAATCCCAAGACCTAAAGGTACATCTAAATCTATTACTTCATCCTCGTCATCTTCGTCGTAGTTAGCGCAGTCGGCTTCTACGACTACTAACGGTTTTCCATTTGTTTCCAACTTAGTTGGCAGCGACATGGAGTTTTCCAAACCATTTGGTGGCACCCCCACCGAATTCTCCACGCCATTTGGCGGTAGCTTGCCCTAAGATTAAAAAAATAAATACATTAATCATCGATAAAAACGAATCCCCATGCAATCTGTCTTAGAAATTTTGGCGATTTTACGAGAAAATTAATAATTATTGGGCCAAATAATGTAAACCTTCAATAATTATATGTCTACTATTCAGGTATGCTCTAAATAGGACTGGATATTCTTGCTTCAAATATAAGAAATTTACAATAATTCTTTTTTTTTTTTTTTTTTTTTTACTAAAAATAGGGAAATTTTATAGGAAATTCTTTTGCCCAAATTTATAGATACACATACAGTATTAAGAAAATTTTTGCATTACTAAAGAAAGTTTATAAGATAAGTTTCTTTTTCTAAATGATGATTTTAATAGGTCTTTGTGAGATTATATACCCTACAGAGTTAATACTGAATTCTAAAAGTGAACTTTCCTGACTTTCCCTGACATAAATATAAATGTTCCCTGAGTAAAATCAAATTTTCCTTGACATTTAAATGCATTATGCATAACAATTAGCTACAATTTTTTCAGGTTTAATATTATCCCTGATCATTAAAACAATAGTCAAAAAAGTTGAAAAATAACAATCTTGAAAAATGAATTGAAATATTCAGAGGAAATTAAAATGCAAATTGTTTTAGCTTTACAGTAAGGATCATGCAATATTATCAGAAATGTGGGAATTGTATTATAAAGCTTTATTAAATTCCCGGAATTCCTTAAGTTACATTGAAATTTTCCCTGACTTTTCAGTTCATTATGAGCCCTGATAGGATGAGTTCAACTTTCAAAAACCACTTTAACTTGTGATGCATTAAATCCTTACAAGCTTTACAGAAATAAGGCATAGAATAAATACAAATTTATAGATAATGGAAAAAACAGAAAATTTGTCAAAAATACAGGACAAATATATAGGAATCATTAACAAATCTAAAAAGAAACATAGAACGCTGTAAGCCCATAACAATTGAAAAAGTAAAAATTAAATATAGGATTCATGCATTTCTTATTACAAATTTTAAATGTCAATATAACCAAAGCATTTATATATTAAAATACATATTTCTCTTGCCAGGCAGAACGTTTATAAAGACCAAGTATCTACCAATCCAGGTCAACCTTAAATTTTTGTCTAAATTATGCTATTCAGAGATTTTAAAGTCACTAAAATGCGCATAGAATGAATGTTAAAACGAGAGCTCAGCGTGTTTTACTTTTTAAGATTGTGTCAAGGTGAGTCTTAAAACTGAAATTTACATAATGAAATTTGTCTATTGTATTTAGAGTAATCCAATAATGGAATATCTAAATACAGTGCATTAAACTGTAGTTTCCCAAAGTGGGCACTATGCCCCCCCCCCTTGTGGGCAATGAATGAATCTTGGGGGGCAATGCTGGCCCCAGGAGAAATAGGGGGGCATTGAGGAGTAAACGTGGGCAATAAAAAATATGTCACCTAAAAATGCTTTAAGGGGGCTGTCCACACTTTTAACAGTGTGGGCCTATGGGGATTTCTATGTTAAATTCGTTTTCTTCAAACTAAAACAACTCAAGAATGGGTGAGAGTTCAACGATGGGGTTTGATTTTTTTAAAAGATTATAAAATTTATTAAAAACGGATGCATGATTATGACGTCACGTGCATTCTGA
>JAQIXP010004022.1:0-12123 GCA_034700285.1 Proteroiulus fuscus
GCATCAAATTTCACCCATCCTCAATGCCTAACAAATTTTAGGGGGGGCAACAGACTTTTTGTCCACCCTGTATATATAAGATAATGAATACGATAATGAATCCTGGATAATAGTCAATTAGATTTTTAATGTTGTAATTTGCAGAAGCCAAAAACCAGTATGTATTTACCAGCATTTCAAAATGTATTTATCAATCATATTTATGACTATAATTGCATTTCTTATTAACTATATTTTTCTGTTTTATTATTTACATTTTTTAAAAGATAATTCATTATTAATTTAAAAAATACACTTTGTATGTGATAATTAGGTGATAATATGCCACCCAGGGGTGGTTTTAAGAATCAAACCCTACCATTGGATAATAAATTACATAGGAGTCTACCCCAGCTGGGGGAAGTGTTGTCTCCCAAGCCACTTTGTAACCCCATTGGGCAAATGACTTGTCCTTTGGTAAATCCCAGTTACACCAGTGCAGTGCAAGGTAACAAAAAGAGGTTACCCACTTTTTATCTACCTTAACAAGTAGAAGTAAATGTACTTACAGAAAAAATGGATCAGGAATTTTGAAATTTTTGTCATTGATTTATAACCCATGATCAGGTGCAGAGCCAGGATTGACAAATGGGTGGGGGGTAAGAAATGTAAACCATCAAAATTTGGCAATTTTTTTTTAAAAAGATGGGTTATAATAGGCAATATGTGTTGTACCATTCTCATAGTTTGAGGAATTAAACAAGTTTTTGGTTTTTTCTACAACCGCTTAGCTTCTTATTGATTTCCCGGATCTGAGTAGGCGGTGGGTGCACGACCCCCATGCATCGAGCCAACCAAAACCCCAACAAAAAAGTTACTCCCTCACAACCACCATGATTTCACACCAACAATTCTAACAGTGTATTATGTTAATAAACTTTATCTGCAGTCTCTTCTGAGGACACTGCAAAGAAGGCACATAACAAACCCATACTTTTATACTATTTCAGCAATAAGTAATGACACCACTTAATTAATAATCAATTGTAATGAAGCAGCTCAGGTAGCACCCTGGAATTTCCCAAGTGAGGTATGAAGATCTTCCCTGGAGTTCTTGTTAATGATTTTAAAACCCTCTCAAGCAAATCACTTAAGTCCACAGTTGTAAATTAACCCTCTATTTATTTCTCTGCTGGGCCACTCTAGCCCTCACTCAGATACAACTCTGTAGCACACTTGTACACAAGGCCACTCTAGCATATTCATTACACTTTGTAATTCAATATCTTCAAAGAGAAACTCTCTAATTAACCTAACTTTCAGTTAATTAGCTAACTTACAAGTAAGACAAATACGAGCGTATTCACCCTGAATATAAATTACCTTTATATCCCTTAACTCGTGAACACAACCATTCAATTCAAGATCAGGCAGAAGAGAGAGAAACTCATTCTCAAAATGGCAACTTTAACTCATCAGTGAAAGAATGTGGCTGATGACACCACATTCCTTGTCCAATGAATTAGAGTTAATCAGTTGCAAGCAAATTAGCCTGTAAACTGGATATGCATAAATTAATGATAATCCAGCTGCCTGGAAGACATCAAATCTCATTCAATATGTTTACTGTTTTCACACTTTAGTATACTGAATAAACCATTTTATAGAGAAAAGGTGTAATTCACAAAAGTATAGCTAGATCACAGTATCAATTTCCATATTACCTTAAAATAAAACCATTTATGTATTGGGGAAGTCATAATTTCAGAAGTAAGGTAAATGATGAAAATTTATTTATATATCTTCCTCAACTATGGCTTGTGTTCATTTTAAAAATTACCCCTAACAAGGTTGACACAAAACTGATTTAGCAAAATGGCTAGCACTTCTGCCTTACAATTGAGATACCTGGACCCTATTCTCATCTTTGTCATAGAAAGATTGCTATAAAGCAAAGTATTTTTGTGTAGCACTAATCTCATTTCCTTCAATTCAATTCAACTAAGTACACTACAATCATGATGCGATTTGGTAGGGAAGTTATCCCACAATCAGGAAAAATATTTGTTGCTGAGGAGAATTTAGTTTATTTTGAACTGGATTAATTAGTTGTTTTCAGTTTCAGTTGGCCAAGTTGTAATTGAATATCTGTGTTGTTTCCAGATGCTATTTTCTGCATGTGCATTTGCCAGTGCTTTATTGCATGCTTTGAGTTTTGAGTTTTTTTGGAATTGAGTTCTAAAACAATGAGTTTGGAACAAAATTTTAAAAAGTTCGGACGTTTTGAATTGTCTCGGTCTGTGTTTAAAAAACGTTATAAATTTGATTATTTTCGAAAGTGTAAACTGAATTTGTGCTTCAATTTGGATGAGTTTGGACAGCGTGTTTACCACGAAAAGAATTAAAGGAATTCAGAGAAAATGGTGACTTTTCTAGACGTGACTTTTACTAAGCCTAGTTTTTAGGGTTAGCTCGGGAAGGTCTTGGAACATTCGTTCGTTCTAGTGAAATTTTCTAAAAGTTCGGAATCCGGTATTTTTACGAAAGAAACTACAGTCTATTTAGCTCCAGTAGCTACAATATTTATTTTTCGCATGCTTTAATTAATTTTAGCATAAATTTGTTATAGTATTTATTGTAATAGTTCACATGACATTTATTGTTAACATGTTACTGTAAATTATAATTGAATTTTTTAACTAATATTGCTTGATTAATTTGAAAAAATTTGCTGTTCACTTTTGTCTTCCTGGGAAACCATGTCCTAATTTTTCTTTATGGATTATAAGTTAAATTTATAACAATAATCTTTAAGTTGATAGCATTGAATTAAATGCAATGTTCCTGCTCTTTGACTTTGTGATAACATTTTGTTACTCTAATTTTAATGGATAAAGAAGTTACATAAAGTAATCTTTAAATCTATGTGAGGTCAACTTTTTGGTATCATTGGAATTTTCCCCTTTGATTTCCTATTCTGTGCAAAAACTATTTAATTTCATTGCATAGTTAGTGAAATTTGTTTTTCAGTTGACTATTGTGAATATTAGTAGTAAAAACATTGTTTAATTTCTAATATTTAAAATAACTTTTGCCTTAATTTGAAAATTAATGGGGCATGTCAACTCTAAAAGTTGACACCAGGTGGCGCCTTAATCTAATATGGTATCAGCTATGTGTGCATATGTCAGAAATGGCTTCTAATATTGAAAACCATGTGGCTATTCAGAAAAAGACTATTAAAACTTTACAAAATGAATTAGCTGTTCTTGGAGCAAGAAAAACTGGTAAAAAGAATGTATTGACAAAAAGGTAGGCCCTAGTAGAAGTAATTTACCTTAATGTTTTACAAAATGCTGATTTTACAAATCTATTAATTTTCTGTTAAAGGCTTGAATTGTGGAAAAAGCATGACCTGAGCCGTGTGTTAGTACCAATCAACAATTTGCCACAAATAAATTCTGAACTCTACCCTGCTGAACATTCAGCATGCACTCCACTTGGGACTTGCAAAAGCAAACTTCTTAAAAGTCTTACACTGGAAGTATTAAGCCAATGGTTTAAAGAACGACTTGCAAATGCTAGTTATGTAAAGGGAAGAAGCTTATTCCATTCTAAGTTTTTGAAAGCTGTTCAAGTGCAGGAGATAAGTAGCAAATTGTATGTTCAGTGTTGGTGTGCTGCACAAAAAAGAAGAAACATCGACCACAAAGTAAAGACAATTATCAATAATGAAGGTGTTCAACAAGCAACATGCACATGTGAGGCCGGTAAAGGTGTAAATGCTGCTTGTAAACATGTTGCTGCATTATGTGTCTGCATAGAGCACTATTGTGGGACTGGCATAGTTCATGAATTGATCTCAAAGACAAGTCTGCCACAGGTAAGATATACATGTATAATTGCTGAGACATGCAATCTAGTCTATACAAATACCATTCGACATAATTTATATATATCTGCTGTATTTAAAATTAATTTAAGACCTGGCAGCCACCGACACCAGGAAGGCAGCCAACAAATGCAACAAGCTTTGAAATAACAAAGACCTGCAAACCTGCCACACAGACTAATCCATGGGTTGGAGAAAATCTAAAAAATAAGTGTATTCAATTTGGAATCACCTGTGAGGCTACCAGGAGTCGAAATGCTAACATGACTGCATATATACATGATCATAAGTACACCAAGGATCCTTTGGAAAATCTTATTATGGAACAAATAAATCTCATTTCAGCTAATGAAAGAAGTAAAGTTGAAAAGCTAACCCGGCATCAAAGCAGTTCACGATTATGGAGAGTGACACGTCAAACAAGAATTACTGCCTCAGTTGCTAGAAGCATGGCTACACCTGTGAGAACTGGAAGCATGTGCAGGGGACCTGCACTACGCCAAATTAAAGGACATTATTTTAAGAATGCTGCTGTTAAATTAGGTTCACATAATGAAGGAGTTGCTTTGAATTTATACGAAGAAATCTGCAGTGTCAAAGTAAAGAAATTAGGATTGATCATTGATCCTGTTTATTCATACCTTGCAGCATCTCCTGATGGTGTGACTGAAGATGAGTCAACATTAGTTGAGATAAAATGCCCTTATAGCAAAAGAGATGATCTCCCAACTTCTGCAAAATGTTTGGTTAAGTATGGATCCACATATTTCCTGAAGAAATCTCATACTTACTATTCCCAAATCCAGGTTCAAATGCATACCTCAAGTATTCATCGCTGTGATTTTGTTATTTGGACAAGAAGAGGCCTATTCATCCAAAATGTTAGGTATGATGCAGAATTTTGCAAGAATTTGTTAAAAGATATTGCGGTTTACTATACGAATGTTTTTGTTCCAATATGTGTTGAAAATTTAACACAGTAATCTTTCCTGCAACATTTTATTTCAATAAAAAATTGTTTTATGAAGCCATATTAAAAGCATACATTCAAGTGTGTATTTGTGATTCACATAATGCTTCGCTTGATATTTAATAGCATGAAACAGCAATAGAAAATTTGACTGGCAATAGGCCATAGATTCACAGGCAATGTCCGTTTCAAAATCCGATTGCATTTTGCGAAACCTATGATCCTTTCAATATGAATGCGGTGGTTGCTAATTTGTCTGCCAAGAATGACATCCTGTGCCTCCAATTGCTTTGCTCTTTTAAATGGTGGTAAATTTATTGCAACGCCAATGTTCTCTAAAATGTCAGAAATATCAAACCCTTTATCAGCCAGTATGCAATCACCCTCATTTAAGTTGTTTAAAAAGCCACCTTTAGAAATAATAGCACGGTCTGAAATTGAACCACCATATAAATCAGAACAAAACATTATTAATCCTTTTTCACTGCATCCGACAAGACCTTTCCAAGTTGTTCTTCCTTTGTATGTGGAGTACATGGTTTGATACACTTCAGGATCAGAAGATTGTTCAGCTGGAATTTCTGTGCAGTCTATTATAATTGTATATTCGTTGTCTGCCACAGTATTTTTTTTCCAAAAATCCACTGCCTTTAAAGCTATATACAATCGATTTGTACAAGCAAAAACAATGTCTTTACATTTCTGCCTACCTTTCCCAAACAACTGCTCTAGGTAGGTCATTTCACTGGCATGTCGGAAAAGCATTAAGGTCATGAATAAGTGTTCGTCTAAAATTATACTGGTCTGAGACAAATTGTCCCCAACAATCAAACTTTTAATTACTTGAAATTCCTTAATAGTGTGGCCAGTAAAATATTTAAACTGCTCTTCATTAGCATTTTGAATAGAAAACATGCTAAGGCTATTTTTAACAATCAGCAAAACATCTGTCTGCGTACCAGTACTATGAACTTCAATGTTTTCCTCAAATTCCGGTGGTTGAGTTTCTCTTGCAGTCTGAGTGTCAACGGTGATTTTGGTGGTATCTTTGGTGATATCTTGGCCTGTATTTCTTCTTCAAACTTCTTCTTCATTAAAAATTGAGGAACAGGACAGGTTTTTTTAGCCTTCCTGGCTTTATCTTGCTGATTTGCACTATATGTAACTGGTAGATTCAAATGAGGTATGCTTTTAAGCTTCAATTTAGCCTTACGAACATCTAAATTAATGTGGATAAAAATGCTTAGGGCAAATCATAATTTCATTCTCTTGATCAGGTTAAATACAATATTTATGCCTATGAATCCCCTACCTTTTTGTCCTGCAATGTAATCAGAATCTTCAAAATGTGCTGAGCATACTCTAGCATGCTTGGATGGCTTTTTTCCACTTTTAATTGCTGTCTGCCATTTATTGGCCATTTGTTTTGGAAATCCATGGAAGTTAAGGCAACTATTACTAGTTGTATTGTAACAACCAAAAACTGCACAGTTGTATGGCATAATTAATGCTGGCAACTGTTTCTAATGAGAACCGTGTATAAATTTGAGGCTGGCAAATACAAAATGGCTTCCAATACCATATTAGACTGCAGCACCCTGGTGGGCAAAATGTGCAAATCATGCCCCATCCCAAAATTACGCCATATATATATATATATATCTTTATGGTATATTTTGAACAGTATATTACTGAAAAAACATTTTTAAATATATTAGCAAGTATAAAATATATTTACAGATTTATGTAAACTATATTCAATATTATATTTTAAACATAATATTTTCATATTTAAAAAAAATATTTATTTACATATATATATATATGCCTTCTAGTATATTAATAGTACTTTAGTATATTTACTATAGGTTAAGATACGTTTTCATTTCTATTTATAATAAATCATTTCAATATATTTTTAAGTTATTAAGTGTCTCCATTTTTATACATTTATTAATACATTTTACAATAAATTGTGTATTACATTTCTATTTAAATGTGAAATTTAAATCAATTGGATATCATTTTCTATTTAATTATTTTAACTGACCGGAAAAGTAGCATATTTAATAACAACGATTAATTAAATATCTATGCACGACAAAATGCATGGCGGAAAACTGCAGATGAAATAATAATGATTGTAGATATTACATAAGAGGCCAAATAATGCAAAAGTCAAGTAGTAAGTACAATCCCAGCATCATTTAAAGACAATTTACTAAACAGTTTCCTGTTAGTTGAGTTTTAATTATTTGAGGCATCAATTTATTTAGGCATACCTTTGCCAATTCTTTCTTCATTACCAAATAATTTTTCAATTATATAATAATTGGGACCATGGGACCTACCTTCAATGTTATAGGCTATATTTTATATAACAGCAAAACAAATGTGCATTTTAAATAGAATTCAAGCTACTTTCAATGACATTACAATTAGGTGCAATTTCAATTCAACTTCAATTCAACTCAATACCCTATGTTTAGCATGTCATGATGTTATTTGGTAAGGGTGTATCCCACATTTAGGAGGAAACTCCAACATCATAAAGTGGTGACTTAAACATCACCGGTACATTCAATTCCAAACACTTTTGCACATTATTTAGGAAGATTATTCCATTGTATTATATAACTTAAGAAAAAGGACCAATAACAAGCATCTGTTCCAGCACAAACTTCTTTTAGAGGATTAGAGTGAACATGCCCACCTCTGTCATTAGCATTTGGCTTAAAAATAAATCAAACTAAACTTAAATTAGAAGGTATATTTAACCTTTTTGAACAAACTTATGCTTAAATCTTCCCTTTAAGATCACATTGATTCCCAATTTTGAATATGTAATATCTTGCTCACACTAGCAGTCCTTTGGCAATTACCTTAAACAAATCTAGCAGCTCTACGTTTGTCATTTCAATGCACTGTACATGGGTTATCTTGTATGGATTTCAAACTGTAGCTCAGTATTCTACAATATGCTTCACTAATGTTTTATAACATGTTTCCTTAACTGTTAAAGGACAATTCCTAAATATTCTTTGAACAAATCTCAATCATTGCTTTGTTTTACCTACCATCTTAATGATTTGCTCATTCCATCTAAAAATGTTTGTAATGTGCATTCACAGGTACTTTACAGAGTCCACAACAAGTAAAGAAACTTCACACCAATTGTGATTAGGCAAAGTCTTAATTCTTTTATGTGATACATGCATAACCAAAAACTTTTCTTTATTAAGTTTAAGCTGCTATGTCTGACTTTACAAATTAAATGAATGTTAGTTATTTTTTAGAATAAGTATGAGAAGCAATAGACCCAGTGTTCAGTTAAAGAATTTATTAACCAATTCTCGCGTCATTTCAATTTACTCAGCGTAAATCATCTTCAGGCTCTGAAACAATTACATCGCATTTAGCTACAGAATGGAGGTTCAATCATTTAGAACAATTCTTATCATAATTGGGGTGCAGGGCTATATCTTTACAATTTAGAATTCAGAAGCGAAATAATTAAAAGTTAGTAAATTAGAAGAGTTTTAAATGCATAAGGCAACTCAAAACTAAGTTCAACCTAATATTTAGTATATATTGCCAAGATGACATGAGCGTTCTCCACTTACCGAATCTAGTATTAAAAGCAGTGCTGCTCCAAAGGCATCCACTGAAAAACTAACCAACTCAATTGGGTCTCTCCCGGTTCTTACCCTCGTCCGCCAGCTGGCAAACTCATTATGCATTGTGGTAGATGGCGAGCCGTGGGGAAGGTCTTTTTTCGTGGAGGGGGAAAGGAGGAGGGGAAGGGGATTTTTGCCACATTAGAGACAGAAGGAATTTGGAAGCAAAAGTAAGTTGCCTATTTCGTACGAATTAATTAAATTATTGAGGAAGGTAAGGAGGTGGGGGAAATAAGTGTGGAGGGGGGTGGTTTGAGTGTGGGGGTGTGGAGGGAAGTGTAGGGGGTGTTGGGGGGTTGGAGGTAGCTGCCTATTTCATAAAGAATTGAAGCCTTGGAAGCCCTGGATAATTTTGAAGAAATTTTGAGTAATTATTATTTTCTTGGGGACGTTTAAACGTGAAAGTTAAAGTGGATACCTGGTAATTGGTTTATAAATGAATGAAATTAGGGTTTAAATTAAACTTCACAGTTCTTGAAGCAGAATTCTTTCTCAGAGAATTGAAACAACAAGGTTGTTGAAATTTTAACTGTTGCAACCGGATCCGGGTGACCCCAAGTAATGCGCTCCCAAGATCCTTGTTATTGTATGTCAGTTAGATGAAAAGAATTATAGTTTAAGGCTGGGACTGGTGAAACCATTATCCCTTTAATCCCACCATGACCACCACAGCACGTACCACCATTTTCCAGGTCAAAAAAAAATTTTTGTTTATTTTTAGTTTTTATTTCCATTGTTATTCTTTAACCCTTCATCTTGAAAATTCAAACTTTAGATTTCCAGTTAATGTCAAAATTGGCGCCCTTGGAGCGATCTAATCTTATGACGCTTCTAATACAAGCTTGCAAGAGTGCCATTGTGTATCCCGGATGTGTGTGACACGAATTAGTGACTTATTTTGCGAGTGAATTTGTGACTGAATTGGTGACTGATTACTGCATAAAACAAAGTTAATTTTCGAATTTTTTCAAGCTGCTAAATGGCTGGTCAATTGCAGCAAACCAGGGAATGGATGAGGGCAGGCCCAACCACCGCATTTCAAGAATTTATCGCCGTAAGTGCAGCGCTTGAGGAGTTATTGTCGAGCTGAAATAGGTTGCAACTTGCTTACCTAACTCATTGTTTGAAATCATTCTATTTGTGATATTAACTAGTGGGATTTATGAGTTTAACTGGGGATAAATCCTGGTCCCATATTTTGGATGACTGTACAAGTGAGGATCCCCAGTATTAACATTTTTTGGGGATGGACCTTTAGTGTGGGCTGGACGAAAGTCCTCTGAATTTTGATAAACAACTCTCATTGTAATTTGTTTGTAGGAATACAATTCCACATGGCATTCTTGTGGAATTACGAGGCTAACAGGTGCCTAATTCAGATGCAAGTGTGTGTCCTGCCAGAAGCAGAATTGCTAAGGTTTCAGTGGTGTTCGGTAGTTCATTATCCTCTAGTTTGAGTGGTTTCTAATTGAATGTTCCAGGGTGTTTGAGAAGATGGTGGAACCAGATCCACTGGTTTACTTAAGCCCTTGGTAGACTAGTCAGTGTTAATGATGTTGTTTGCACTCCTTGGCCAATCTAGATTAGCCTAAAGACCGGTAAAGCCTCTTGTAAAGTTAAAAGGGGAGGCCTGAAGCATATTGGAATTTTAATGTTATGATGTTGAGTGGGCGACCTTCTCTGAAGTAAGTGGTAGCTTATTAGGGTGGCATGCTAAGTGGCAGTTCGAAATTTGGTGCTATTGTCATTTTGAGTGATCAATTGCATGTTAAGTGGAAGTTCGAAATTAGTGTTATTGTCAATTTGAGCAATTAATTGTAGGTTCTGATTAAAATTGCAGGTAATTGAAGTGCAACCAACAAGCCTTGAAGAATACAAGGACCGGTTTTATTTTTATTTGATGTTTTTAAGTCTTTATTTTGTATTTTTAAATTAAATTTTTTAATTTTAATTTCATTTTATGTTAATTTTTTACCATTATTGTTTTCGTTATTCTTGCTTAGTGAGTTGGGTTATTGATTAATATTATCTAGTCTTTGTTGGTGCGAAGCCTGGAAATTAGCAAATAGCCGGTAGAGAGCGCAAAGTGTAGTTAGTGCAAGCCAGTTGGAAATTGTCCAAAGTCAAGCCCTCTGTAGGATCTAATGAAGAATTAAATACTTAAATTGTAGAACCTAGAAGTACCCGGTATGCACTTGCTAGTAAGTATGAGTGAGAGCCTATCAGTTGAATTGCTGACTGGCTTAGAGCCTATCAGTTGAATTGCTGACCGGCTTAGAGCCTATCAGTTGAATTGCTGACCGGCTTAGAGATTAATGTTAAGGGTATATCATGTGACCGTTAATGAGGAAGGAGAAGGGGTCGCAAACCCTTCACAGGGTGTCATAAGCCATGACTGACCAGTGGTTAAGGTTTCGATTGAAAAGTTAATAAAATGTGAAAATGCATTGTGGGCAAACAGAAAAACAGGGGGAGGAAAGAAGGAGGGGGGTCGCAAACCCCTCCAATGGGTATCCCAAGCCATGACTGACCAATGGTGAAGGTTTCGAGTGAAAAGCTTAAAAAAACTGGAAATGCATTGTGTAGAAAAAATAAAAACGGGGTGGAGGGGGAGGGATAAAGGAGGTATGGTCGCGAACAGGCTTGGACGAACCCATCGGGCAAGTGGGCATTTTCCTGGTGGGCCGGCCATTTTATGGGCCGCCTGCCTGACTTGAAGGGCCGCCTGCACCTGTCTGACTTGATTTTGATAGAACACAAGTAGCGATTGTGAGTGAGCTATGTGCTCTAAGCCCTCATTCATAAATAAGCCCAATTCTGGCTTATATTACAATGTAAGCTAGATTAATAATGTACTAGAATTAAATAAATAAATATAAAGATTCAGGGCTGCATGCAAAGGACTTAGCTTCCCCTCAATTTGTAGACTCATAGTATAGTTCAATAAATTGACAAAAAATGGAAATTTTGGTGATTTTTAGCCCATTTTTTAGTGTTTTTTGGCAAGACCATAAAAAAAATAGCCTGCAGCGCAATTTTATGTAAATTGGTCCCGTTATGTATACAAAAAACTTTAAAGAGCCTGCGGATCAAATTTTAAAAAAAAAACATTTTTAATGGCATGTTTGGTGATTTTTGGCTCATTTGGAGTGGCTTTGAGCGAAAAAAATTTGCCTGCGGCGCTATTTTCTGTTATTTTTTGCAATTATACACAATAACATTTTTAATTTTAGCCTGCAATTCTAAGTTTTAATAGAAATTTTAGGTCAAGTCCCCCCCACCCCCCAAAATGGATTTTTTTGTGCGGCCCTGCACTTATTGTATGGTGAACATAAGCATAATTAGGATTTACCAGTGGGGAAAGGAGGTGTCAGATAGGGATTCTGTGGGAGGGCAGGCCCATAGTAGGGATAGACTTCAATATAATTTTAGGTCCAATGGGGGTTTTAATTCCCCCTATTCACAGGGTATGTCTATACAGCAAAAAAATTATTGTTTAAATGCTTGCTTGCATATATATCGTCTATCTTTGAAAAACCCAAATTTTATTGATTTTGTGGGCATAGCAATTTTTTTTTAAAATATCTTATGTGGACCCAAATTTT
>JAQIXP010004023.1:0-12121 GCA_034700285.1 Proteroiulus fuscus
AATTCTGTTTGAATTCTGGACTTTTCGAGAACTATCTAGAAAATTCTGGACTTCTCGAGAACTATCTAGAAAATTCTATTTGAATACTGGACTTTTCGAGAACTATCTAGAAAATTCTGTTTGAATTCTGGACTTCTCGAGAACTATCTTAAAAATTCTAATTTTCCAGAAGCTTCTAGCAGCACTTACTAGGACGTTCGAGAAATATCCCAATAGCGATCATTTGTTTAAATTCTGGATTTCTCAAGAAGTTCCCAGATCGAACGTCCTAGAATGTTCAAGAAATTTCTAGAAAATGTTAGTTTTCAAGAAGGTTCTAGAACGTCCTCTAGAATGTTCGAGAAACTTCCTGAAGTGTGGCATGTTTGTCCTTTCCAATAATTCCCGCTGTGAATTACCTTGATAGTTCCATTAGCTAACGAATGCAAAGTGAAATTCTCTGGGATTTTCCCGATGAAACACTGGTCGCCATTTTCTTCTTTGTAAGCGACCATTCCCTAAAAATTAAGCATTAATTATTCATAATAAATTTATAGTTTGTATGTACTGAACAAACAATTTTATAGACCAAGGAAGGCGCCATTTATGGTAAATAATGTTCAACTATATAGTAGTTACACTAATCAGCTATTAAATAATAACTTAATCGAGATTAGGAATTGTTTTTGTGCCATTTGAACCTAATTCATATTTCTAACTGTAACTAATCCAATTTAAATTAGAAACAAAAGCAAACAAAACAATGGCGAAATTCTAACTAGACAACAGTTCCATTTTGTTTAAAATGATGAAATTGCATCTGCAATTTCAACCAAATAATATAACTGAATCCGATTGAAAATTTGCTCTAGTTTAAGAATATCAGATTATATATATTCGTAAACACGATTACCAATATTTTCAAACAAAGGGAAAACTTTTCAAATGGTCCATTCGAATGCTCGAGTTCACTCTTTTGTTGAACTCAATTTCACACTAGAAAAATTCAAAAAAAGAACTTACCGTTTTGAAATCTTTTAGGCCTAAAATTTCTTTGGAACGTGCGTCCACGCCCTCTTGTGGTGAGCGGCTATATTCCAGCTAAGAAGGAAATATAAGAAAATAGTGAGTTTTGTTGACATTTTAACATTTTCTTGGAAAAACAAAAACAATCTTGAAATACCTATTCTGCAAGATCCACCATAAAGTCCATCTGGATGGACTTGGCATTGACCGATTTGTCGTGCAGGACCATGTGGAATATCTGAATTTTTACCATAAATTTAGCAGAATTTTTTTGGGGGAAAATTTATCAAAAATCAGGGCAAAATTTCCATACCAGAGTTGTGTTCTGTGCGGTTTTCCAATAGAGAAATCCGAGATAAGTGATGATAATTGCGCCCACGATTAAGGCCAGACCAAGAATAATAAAGGTTATTAATTTGTACTTGCTTTTCTCAACTTTCAACTTGTTGGTTTCCACCTAGAAAAAACAAAACCAAATTCTCAAATAATTGCAAACAAATTAAATTAACTTTGTTCAAACTTATAAATAATCAAATTTTTAGTTGGATAAAATTGGAAATTGTCAAGTGAGCAACTAATATGGAGAATGTGGGAAAAAATAAATTCAGAAAATTTAATAAAAATTACTAAAATTCTAAAAAAATATAAATATTTACTAGAATTTCTTCGAAACCTGAATATTTTAAAAGTAAATTAAATTTAGGAAACATTAAAAAAACTTTCAAGGCATAAAATTCATTCTTAATTTCCAAAAAGTTGAATGGAAAAGCAACAAATTTGAGTAAATTTTTAAGTTTTTTTTTCCAAAAATATTTTCAAATTCAGCAAAATTTTGAAAATATTTTTAAAAAAAGTTTCAGAGAAGAAAATTCATTCATTCCAAAAAAATTCAATGAAAAAGTAACAATTTGGGTACATTATGAATTTTGTTCCCAAAACTATTTTGCAATTTTCCTCAAAAATCTTTTCTTATTTTTTTCAAAACTTCCATTAAAAATTAAGAATAATCGCAATTATAAAATTTAGGAAGTTAAATAATGTTCAAAACTTCCAAATTAGCGATTAGACTTATTTTAAAAAAACTTTTCAATAAACTTTTCAAACTATTTAATATTTAATTCAAAAACGCTATCAAACATTTACACAAATTTGAATACATTTTCCAATAATTTCCAAATCATTTTCCTAGCGTTGGCTTAATTCAGAAGTGGTGAATATGCCATGTTATCAAATAGCATATTCACCACTTCTGAATTAAGCTATTGCTATTATCCTTGAAATTTAAACTTTCCATTTCCCCCACAAATTTAATTCAAAAGTAAACAAAAACTTTTCATTTTCTCCTAAAAATTTCTTAAAAATTTGAAAAAAACCCTGAAATTTTCTTCAAAAATTCACGAAAATATTCGTACCTGATTGGCATCAGTCATCACCACAGTCACACCTGTTAACCCGTACGAATTTGCCTCATCCATTCCAACAGGTTTCAACTGCAAAAAACTTTTCATGTTAGTTTCCCAAACAGAAATAAAAAAAATCTTAAACTGACCCCAAATTGCACCAATATTTATACCAAAAAAAAAGCTACGGCAGCCATATTGGAGTGCAATAACAGTATATGATCATAAGTAATTGATTTTGTGTAATTATGCCCAGTTGTATAGCCCCGCCCACCCAACTTGGGACCTATCCCCATACATTTGCATAATGGGATCCATTACAAAACCAATAATTATAATTGAACCCATGCCATACTCTGTTATTCGAACTGGATCCATAACACGTGTTCATTTGTGTTGTAAAAGAATTGAAAAATAGTTCAACATGGGCTCATCAGTCACCACTAGTGCAGGATTCAAGGGAAAAGGGAAAGCCCCACTTTGAAAGAAGTGGGTTGTAGGAAAAAGTTCAAGAAAAATTATAAAATTCAGGGAAATTCCAATTTGATTTGGGCCTACCAATCATTAAATAAAATGTCCTGAATACATTGAGTTTGATGAGAATATAAAGCTTAAATAGGCGCCATTTTGACTGACAGTATGTAGCGTCCTCTACTGGATAAAAGGCATCCAGTTAAGCAGTCTAAAACTGCATAAAAACTAGCTTTTCTGAAAAATTCTGAAACAAAAAACAACATAATTTGTGCAGTTTTTCTGTAAAAAACGTGCAAATTTTATACAATTTCCCTGTAATTTTTATACCGTTTTTCTGCAATTTTTATACAGTTTTTCTGCAATTTTTATACAGTTTTTCTGCAATTTTTATACAGTTTACCTGCAAGTTTTATTTTTTCCTGCAATTTTCATACAGTTTTTCTGATAATTTTATAGTTGTTCTATAATTTTTATAGTTTTTCTGCCATTTTTATACAGTTTTTCTGCCATTTTTATACAGTTTTTCAACAATTTTTATACAATTTTTCATGCAATTTTCATAGTTTTTCTGAAATTTTTATACAGATTTTCTACAATTTTTATAGTTTTCCTGCAATTTTTATACAGTTTTTCTGCAAATTTTTATACAGTTTTTCAGCAATTTTTATTCAGTACTTTATGTAATTTTTCCACAGTGTTTCTGCATTTTTTCTACATTCTAGTGATACAGAAAAACTGCAGAAAGAATGCAGAAAAACTAGAAAAAAAAACTTGCCCATTTTTTACAGAAAAACTGCACAACTTATGTAGGTTTTTGTGTCATAAACTGCGTGGGTTTTTTACTGGTTCAGCTCGCATGAAACACATAAACACCCATGTACTAGAGGGCGCCACCAACTTTCAGTGTCTGCCGAAATCTATGAAAAAGTGGCGCCTAACATGTATTTAGCAAACGTCGTAATTTCTACAAAATGGAAACTGCTGCAATTATTATTGTCACAGCCATTCCTATCTAGTAAGTGCCAACAACTTAAATATCACTTGCTACAAAAGTGGGACTTTCCCTTTAAAGGTGGGTTGCTCACCTCATGGCCAAAACTTGCCAAAATGCATAAACAACAATCATCAACATGCTTTAATTTTATTCAGATCATAAGCAATGAAAAGACAGCAAATTGTCATTAAGGGTACCGAGTAAACCCGCCTTTAAACAGGCAGCGCACTCTAGCGGTCATTTCAAGCTTCGACCCTCCCAGAAATCCCAAATTCAACCCATCATCATCATCGTCTTGGGTTTCTCCGTGGAGTTCTTGTCTTTGACACACCGTATCGAGCATCTTTCCTTCCATTCCATAAAGGCGCAGTTCAACCAGCACCTCGAATAGATTTTTCTGAAACCCCAGCCGGAGCGCCTCACCCGGGCATCTACTCAAAACACACGTACATATGGATTCAGTTCTGCTCCGATCAGAGCGCCCCCTACTAACCGCTACATGAACTAAAAAATAATCTTAACAGTATTCGATGGCTTAATTCACAATTGACAAATATGCCAAAAGTTGCTTTTGAGATAATAGCGTTTTTATGGAAAAATGGTATAACTTGGAAATAAACAATGTTGAAAGGCTGAAATTTGGTGAACAGATAAAACAATATAAATATTTTATAGAAAATGTGCTAATTTCTGTTAAATAATTAAATTAGTAAATTAATTAAGTAATTTCAGCAACAAATGGTTAAAAAGATGCACATTCGCCAGTTTGAGTTTGATTAATTTTGCAGGAATGCGAAATAAATTAAGTGTAAAGTAGCGAATGTGCACATATCCATTAGTTTGCCCATTGAATAAGAATAATGAACCAAAAATAAAAAAAAAAATTGTCAAATTCGCTACTTGTATTTTAATAAAAATCCAGGTCTTGAGTAATTTTTAAATTGTAAACTGACAAATGGCACCATTCGCCACTTCTAACTTTTAGGAATGATACCTTGTTGGATATTCGCTACTGTTCACTTCTGTAACTTTAACAACTATTGGTTATAAATTAATTTCTGTAACTTTAGGTTCATTAAGGACACTTCCAAGGATCACAAGGGTACATTTATCTCATTTTTGACAAATTGGCTTATGCGCCACTTGTGAATTAAACTTTCGTATTGTTATGGCGTGAGTACTTACGCTCTTTGGACATTTTGGTATCGTCGGAATCCTCGGTCACGTTAGCGTCGCCAGCCTCCGATGGGTTTGCACCGTCTTCCTCGTCGGTTGGGATCATCCAGATGGCGTCAGCATCGCCACAGTATTCGACTATCTTCCTGCCGGTGACCAGGCGTAGCACGTACGGGTGGATGGGGCGGCTGAGGACCAAGTACGTCTGAATCTTGCCGTCTTCCGTTTCCTGCAACAACGAAAACAGGAGAGTGAATCCCGTTTCCAGTCAATGGGTACACCAGCTTAACCTCATAAAAATGCACAAATATTAAATAATGGGTACTGTGATTTTGGTATTACTTTGAAATACCCACAATACCTGCATTAGTATTCATACAGGTAATTCACAATTTAGAGCAGTAATGTAGTGATCATGATCATTGCTGATCATCATCAGGTATATTCCAATCAGCATTTCTTGAAAAATATGGCCAGCATTGACATATTTTTATATCCAAAAGCGCCATCAAGTGTACGCTTATACTAAAAATCTCAGAAAAATTTCGCCTTATTAAAATTAATGTTATAAAAGTTGGAATTATTTTCGAAATATTTGGTTTTTTTTGAAAAACTGTTATTTTTTTTTTTCTATGCATTATTGTGTAAAGGAAAGTGTAGGCAACACTGAATGATTCGATCCCGGCTCCCACTCTGAAAGTTGACCATTTTTAATAGAAATTTAGGACATTTTTTGCGATATTTTAGGATATTTTTTTGCAAAATTTTAGGACATTTTTTCCCCCGACATTTTAGGACATTTTTTTGTAAAATTCTAGGACATTTTAGGACATTTTTTTCTAAAAATTTAGGACAATTTAGGACATTTTTTGTAACATTTTAGGACATTTTTTTGCAAAATCATGGGACATTTTTTTTCCAAAAATTTAGGACATTTTCTGCAACATTTTAGGACATTTTTTTTGCAAAATTTTAGGACATTATAGGACATTTTTTTTTACAAAATTTTAGAACATTTTAGGACATTTTTTTACAAAATTTTAGGACATTTTAGGACATTTTTTTGCAAAATTTTAGGACATTTACTGTAATTTTTTTTGCAAAATTTTAGGACATTTTAGGACATGTTTTCGCAAAATTTTAGGACATTTTTAAACAAAATTTTAGGACATTTTTAAACAAAATTTTAGGACATTTTATGACATTTTTTTTGCAACATTTTAGGACATTTTTTGCAAAATTTCATGACATTGTTCCTAGTTACAGAATTGACCCAGGTTTGCAGCACCACCTACTTTTCTATTGGGCAGTTTTTTTAAAATTCCGCTTAATAGCGAGTTTAAACATTTCAGATGGGTTTGCCTACCAATACGAAAGCCAGGTAATTTTAAATGTACAATTTTTCCTCACTGCACTTTGTAAATGCATGTTCGTTTGATATTCATGTTAAATTTTGAGGAAATTTTAGGATTTTTAAGACATTTTTCATAAAATTTATGACAAAAATTTAGGAATTTTAGGAGAAATGGGAGCCCTGGATCATTCTGAGACTTACTCTTCAGGTATTCCAGAAATGTCCCACTACCGTCCTGGAAATTTTAATTCCAATATTATTAATTTTTTTCCTCGTTTTCTTTTTACACCCAGAATTTAAAAAGCACTTGTCAAAATAAATAAAAAATGTCTCACTGGGTCAAAATTTTGGGAGGTTGAAAATATGAAAACTGTTTGCATGCATCATATTTCAAGTGTTAATTATTTATGAGAAAACAGGCAATTTTCTTCCGCAGCCTTAGGTGGTGATTTCACGACTCGTTCTCAAAATGTTTGCCGTTCTACAAATCTAGGCCATCTGTGACACCTGTGCTAATTAACTTCAGATCGGAATTCCTTAATTACGGTAGGCCTACCTGAAACGTTCCATTTGCTAATGAATGCAATGCTGAATTCGGTACGATCTTCCCGATGAAGCACTTGTTGCCATTTTCCTCCTTGTAAGCAATTATTCCCTAAAAATCGTAATAATTTACAAATTTTAATTACGATGGCACCAATATCATAACCCGTTCAATGAAAGAGTGGACTTGAAAAAGAAAAAAAAACCATTATTCTAGGCTTACGTACCACATAAATAATAGAACTCAGCCTCTCAACTTTCCAATTAGTCTATTTGAATTCCCTGGTTCACTCTTTTGTCGAACAGGTAATGAAGTTGATTTCACAAAGAAAGAACTTACCTTTCTGAAATCTGTTAGGCCTAAAGTTTCTTCGGAATGCGCGTCCACGCCCTCTTGTGACGAATGGCTGTACTCCAGCTAAAGAATAAATTGATGGCTTAATTCAGAAGTAGCGAATGAGCCAAAAGTTGCTTTCTAGAAAATAACATTTTTATGGAAATAGGGAATAATTTGCAAATAAGGAATGTGCTATTTTTTGTTAAATAATTAAATTAGTAAATTAATTAATAAAAGGCGTCAAAATGCAAATTCGCCAGTTTTGACTTTAACTAATTTTGCGAGAAAGCGAAATGAATAAAGTGTAAAGTAGCGAATATGCACATATTAGTTTGCATATTGAATAAAGTGAATGCAAAAAAGGTCATTCGCTACTTTGTATTGTTATAAAAATCCAGGTCTCGAGCATTTCTTAAAAGTTAAACTAACGAATGGTACCATTCCATACTTGTAACTTTTAGGAATGATACCTTGTTGGATATTCGCTACTTTTGTCACTTTAACAATTATGGGTTAAAGTAATTTCTGTAACTTTCGGTGAATTAGGGACACTCCCAGGATCACTAATCTTACTTTAGCTAAAAAAATTGCTCATTCGCTACTTCTGAATTAAGCCATCGAAATACAGGTAGAGAATGAGCTCGAATTTGTTTTCTCAAATTATACCTGTTCTGTAGGGTCAGTCGTACTGTCCAGCAGGATGGAATTGTCATTGACCGAATTATCGGGCAGGACCACGTGAAATACCTGCATTTTTACAAGAATTATACGAATTTTCAGCAGAATTTTAGGAAAAAATTATGAGAAACATGCTAAAAATGTGTAGGTTACCTGAACTGTGCTCTGCGCCATTTTCCAATAGAATAATCCGAGATAAGTAATGATAATGGCGCCCAAAATCAAGCCCAGCCAGAGAATAATTAAGATTATAAAATTGTTATTTAATTTCCTAACTTTCATCTTGTTTGTTTCCACCTAGAAAAAAAAAATAAAAATATTAAAAAATTAACATTCTGAAAAATTATTTCGAAAAAAAATACACTACATTATAAAGTGGGTTTCAAAGGCTTCGAGAGTATAACAAGTGCTGGCACCTGGTGAGAAAATATTCCCACAGGGTTTATACACTTTAGTCCCTTGGTTAGTTGCTTCCAAAGGGAATTTCCCATTTTTGGAATTTCATTCCAACAGAAACTTCGCCACCTTCCAGCAAAATTTGACACTTATTATTGGAATTCTAACGTGATATGGTGTCTCCCCCTAGCGAGGGGTCGAAACCTATTAATTGATATGCTGACTTTTTTAACAGGTTTTAAGTAGCGACATATTAGCCCTGGTGGCCAACTATGGCGTTATTTTTGTTAGCCATTTTTGATTCCTCTAAGTTCCTTGCAAGTACATTTAGTGCATCTTAGAAGATGCAGTGAAAGATGGGCTGGCGTCAACGCCATCTATTGACAAGATTAGAAGTAACAGGCTCCGCCTCCTATAAAGAGGCGGAATATCTAAAGGAGAAGAAACTTTGTGATTACTGGTGCTGTTGATCACCAGAGGCATGAATATCCATTCTGAATGTTCAACTTTTAAAAGTAAAGCGCCACCTGTTAACAATAGATTTCAACTTCAGTTTAGCCTATATTAAAATGGCAACTCAAGTCAATGGCCATAGGCGCATGGCGCCATCTATGGTGAATACTAAATGGCCCATACTAAAACGGCCGAAAGTTGGTTTTTTGTAAATGATGTATTATGGGAATAATGTAATTACCATTTACAAAGCATGACAATTTTTATTATTTCACATTATTTTTTCCTTGCCTTTCAAACTCAATTCCCAATTTTTCTCAAAATGAAGCAAAAATGACAAAAAATTTTAATAATTTCCTCAAAAATGTAACTAAAAATTAATATTTTAAAATAAACTCTTAATAATCTCCAAATAAAAAATTACTTTCCTAATTTTATTTTAAATTATATTTATTATTTGTCCTGAAAAATTATCATGTAAACTTACGAAAATTTTACAATTTATTCAATTTACACATTATTTTATCTGGAAAATTATTAAAGAAAATAATATTTACTTTTCCTTACAATTTCTAAAACATTTTCAAGCTACCATAAAAATGTACATAAATGTACATTGTACATTGTACATGTACAAATGTAATTGTACATAAATCTACAAATTTTCTCAAAAATTTCATTAAAAATTTAAAATAAAACTGAAACAAACTCTTTAATAATTTCCCATTTACTTCCCCCAAATTTTCCAAAAACCAATTTCCCATTTTCCTCAAATAATTATTCGCAAATTATAAAATTTAAAAATTTTCTTCCCAAATTTTCTCAAAAAATTCATGAAAAATATTCGTACCTGACTGACATCAGTTACAGTCACACCGTTACACCCAACTGAATTCATCTCATCCATTCCAACAGGTTTCAAATGTAACATAACCATCATGTTAGCTTCTGTTACATACCAAAAAATAACTAATTCTGACCCCAATTTGTACTCACATTTTATACCAAAATATGCAGCTGGCAGCCATTTTAAGAGTGCAATACCCCTTTTCACAAGTAAAGTGCCATCTGTGATGAAAAGATGTCAACTACAGTTTAGCCCATACTAAAATGGCGGTTCCATGTTATTTGTCGTAGACGTATGGCGCCATCTATCATAAATACTAAATGGCCCATATTAAAATGGTGGCAAATTTACTTTGTTTGTCAAATGGTGCATTATGGGAGTACTTTTTAATAGGGCATATTAAATTCGGGCTAGTTTAGTTATAAGCTTATTCTTTAGTCAAGTAAAACTGAGCTATTTTGTGCCAGTAAAACCAAAAAGTTACAAAATGGGAATCTTAGATGGCATAGTAAAATAGCATGGGAGGCCATTTTGTGGTAGTAAAAACCCGAGTTGCAGGTTATTCCTCATAGATGGCTCTCAACCATGGACAAGGGCCAGTTCTCCAATTGCACTGTAACAGCGTAGTACAAAAATGTTACAAAAGTGAATCACAGATGGCGCCATGTACGAGTACCGTATATTTGGCAAAATGACATGTTTTGCCATTTTGAGTCAGTAAAAACCCTAATTATTGTTTATTCCCCATAGATGGCTCTCAACCGTGGATCAGTTCGCATTCCCGGTATTCGCGAATCTTAATATACACTCGCAGTAAAAACTAAAACATTAAAAACATTCTTAAAAAAAAAAAAAAAAAAAACTTGCCCGAAGAATGATTTTTCAGAAAATACAGCGCCACCTCGTGGCAGAAACATGCAAATTAAAGAAAAGAGACATGCGCGTGCAACAATCGTAAATGAGCTTCAGTTTTATTCAAAACATAAACAAGAATAAATGTAAAATTGTCATCGGGCCAGCGCCCTCTAGATGTCATTTTAAACTCCGCCCCTTCCCCCCAGAAAAAAACATAAAAATGTCTAAAAACGTGCAATTCAAAAGGTCACTGCAAAAACGCACTGGGGTAAATGTATCGGAATACTGGGTCACACCAACTTATTCCATCGTCAATTTTCCGGTTTAAAGTCCGTTAGTAGGCGCACCGTTGCGTGCAAACTTTCTTCCATCCCCACCAGGAGCAGTTCCACCAGCACCTCCGGTAGTAACTTCCGCCTCCCCAACCCCAGCCCCAGCGTTTCACTCGGGATTCTGTTTCGAACACAAGGAGTCAGCCATTTTTCGATCAGAGCGCCCCCTACCAACCGCCATGTCAACTAAAACTAATTTTAAGCGAGTACTTACTCTCTTCGGACGCGATGACCTCGCTGACATCCTCGGACGTGTTGGCGTCACTGATCTCACCCGGAGCGTCCGTGTAGTCTTCCTCGTCGGTTGGGATCATCCAGATGGCGTCGGCGGTTCCGCAGAACTCGACTATCTTTCCGCCGGCGGCCAGGCGCAGTACGAAAGGGTGGATGGTCTGGTTGAGGTAGAAGTACGTCTGGATCTTGTCGTCATCCACTTCCGCTTCCTGTATAAACGAAAATGGAAGAGCATTTTTGCAAAACAAATTATTACATGAAATTTTTGAAAAAATATAATAATGTTATTTAAAAATACTTATCAAAATAAAGAGACTATTATAGGAATGCATTTACAAAAATCTAGGAATATTAGTTAATTGGTATATTATAACAATTTTTAATAAAAACATTAAATTACAAGTAATATCGAAGTTTATTCCCAGCTTAAATCACTATTCTAGACTTTAGCAATCCACCCATAGGAATATTCTTAGAATATTTTTTAAAAAAATTTTTGAATTCCGTATTACTAGATTTTTAAGTTAAGAAATATTATGATATTATAAGAATAGTTTATGAAAATATAGGAACATTGTGTTAATATTTTCACAAAAATACATGAAAATATAAAAAAAATTGTGAAAAAAATGTGGATATTAACTGATTATTTTATCTATTTTTGGCAAAAATTATGGAATAATTTGATTATTTTGACAAAAACCCAAGGACTTGAATTTTATTTGTATTAAATTATTTTGCTAAAACATAGAAATATTATTGGAATATTTAAAAAAAATGTTTGAATACGGTATTACTAGATTTTTTAATTAAGAAATATTATGAAATTATAGGAACATTGTGTTAATATTTTCACAAAAATACAGCAAAACTTAAAAACAAATTAAAAAAAAAATGTGGATATTTACTGATTATTATATCTATTTTTTTGCAAAAACTATGGAATAATTTGATTATTTTGACAAAAACCCAAGGACTTGAATTTTATTTTTATTAAAATTATTTTGCAAAAACATAGAAATATTATTAGAATATTTAAAAAA
>JAQIXP010004024.1:0-12121 GCA_034700285.1 Proteroiulus fuscus
AAAAATTTAAATGCAAAATGTGACATGGTCAAAAATCTTGACAACAAATTTAAGAATTAAAAATATTAAATTATAAAACCTAAACTTTTAAACAAAGTTTATAAGAATCAATAAACAAAACATGACACATGTATACATGCTGAAATTTAAAGCAAACATACTGAGCTTGTTTTAGTTTTTTTTTTGATTGCTTACTTGATTTTTGCTTTCTTGAGCCTTAGGATGAATCTCTAACAGTTGTTGAGCATTCATACATTGTTAATATCGATGGTCTAATTCACAATTGACGAATATGACAAAAGCTGCTTTTGATATAGCGGTTTTATGGGAAAATGGTATGACTTGGAAACAAAAAATGTTTAAAGATGCACTGAAATTTGGTGAACAGATAGAACAATACATATATTTTATATGGAATGTGCTAATTTTTGTTAAATAATTAAATTAGTAAATGAATTAAGTAATTTGCAAAATAAAAGGCTTAAAAATGAAAATTTAATAGTTTGACTTTGATTAGATTTGCAGGAAAGCAAAATAAATTAAGTGTGAAGTCGCACTTGTGCACATCCATTAGTTTGCCCATTAAAAAAAAAATGCAAAGAAAATTTGAGCAAGTATTGTCAAGTTTGCCACTTGTATTTTAATAAAAATTTAAGTATCAAGAAATTTTATGAATCTAAACTAATGAATTGTACCATTCACCACTTCTAACTCTTAGGAATGACAGGTTTTCAATATTCGTTACTCTTCACTTCTGTAACTTTAAATTTAATTTCTGTAACTTTAAGTGTTTTAAGGACGCTTCCAGGATCACAATGGTATACATTTATCTCATTTTTGACATAGTGGCTTATTCGTCACTTGTGAATTAAGCCATCGATATTATTTTATAAATTTAAAATTAAAAATAGCTTATTTTTTGAATACAACCATGAACCCAACATTAGCTAAAACAGCATGCTTGACTGTGGCCATTCTTTGGTCATGTGATGAAATGAAGAGCTTTGATTGGTGCTTTGGACTTGTTGCATTTTGATTTGGCTTGAGGCATAACCATGTTGCATTTTGCACCAGCTCATCATTTTCAAAGCTTAATTAATTGGTCATTTATTGCATTTTGAGCACAAACAGAGCCTTAAAAGCTAGATTTTAAGCTTCAGATTACTGTGGCTATCTCAAGTCATTTTTTTCAAAAAATGCATATGTTGCGTTTTGAAAATGTGCTCCTCATTTTCAGTTTTGTTGTATAATATTTTGGGGGAATCAACAGATTTGTTCCAAAGTTACTAAAAGTAACCCCCTTTAATAATGAAAGCATTATTTTTGTTATTTTTAGGTTGAAAGTATTACCAGGCAAGCAATTCAAGAAATCGAGCATGGAATCAACCGATTATCCAGTGCCGTAGATGATACAGAGCTTCTTCCTGATTGGTTGACTTTGGAAATACATCTACAGATTGACAGGCTAAATAAATTGACAAGAACGCAAGTTACATAGGTAAATTTTATTGCTTAAGTTTTTATTTAATTTTAGCTACAGGTACTCTTAGCTGAGCTTTGATTCCAGAAGTAATATTGTCTCATTCACACTGAAAGTTAGATTTACAAATGGCACAATTTGAAGCTGTTTTTTTTAACGTTTATAAATAATTTTACTAAACACACTGAGCGTTTTCATTCTGGTTAAATGTTGTTCCACATGGGCATAAAAGACTGGATGGTACACCATTAGTGCAATAGTAATATGCAGCAGTATTGTTTGGGTTTGGAAATAAACCATATAATGTTGGACACTCAAATGGTATAAGATCGTCTGAAAATAAATTGTAAAGTTATCAGCTGGGCATTTTTTCAATTCAAACTAAACTCAAAAGCTAGCCAGCTTACCAGGATTTAATCTCGATGCACAATTGACTTCTGCTGTGACGACACAGATTGCTTGATTGACATCGAATAACATATTGTTTGGACACGTTTGAGAATTTGCTTCATCCTCCCAGCAGAGGAAATAATTTCTGCAGTTTGTTGGATCAGGAAATTGCCCACTGGTGGCAGGGCAAACAAATGAAGTTTGTCCGCTGTTCTCCGCTGGAATTTAATGCCCGAACATTTGCAAATTATTTAAGATGTATTAATCGGTGACACTTAGCTAATATTATCCACAATTTTAGTAGAAAACTGGCAATTGTAAGGGAGATTTTAGAAAAAAAAAATAGGCCTATCCTTTAATTTTTGCAATTTTTTTTCTTAAATTTTACATGTACAAGTTGTATATTTTGGGTATTTCCTTTTATTTTTATCCTAAAAGACACGTGAAAACTCACGTTTGAAACTGTAATTATGAAAGTTGTGAATATTCTGTACTTACAAACAGCTATTATTAATTCAAGCAGTGTTACTAGCAACAACCTATGCATATTAATCATTTTCAAATATAATGTTTAACAAGTATGATTTTGGCTCTGTTTTACAGGGTTGAGAGAAAGCGTCTATTCTTATTAGATATGAGTGAAACATTTTATAGAGAAATTTGGAGTTATTTTTTTATCTACAAATGCACATTTTCTGATAATTCTACTAACAAGAATAAGCTTTTATTGTCATTAAACGATGTGAACATGTTAAACTAATCTTTACATTTATATTAAAATGAAACATGAAATAACAATTTATGTGAACTAAACATTGGATATTAGAAATTATGTTTGCAACAAATTCCAGCTAAATGGCATGAAAATGTAAAAACTTGAACTTGTGTGAATTAAAAATTCACGCTGAATTGTGCCTCTAATGGGTGTGACTTGTCACGGTGATCGTGTAAGTTTCTACCATCGGCCATTGAGCAAATATTTAATTTAAAATCTGAAAATAAGCAAAATTATTATGTTGCATTACATTGTTTACTTTATATTTAAAGTCTTATTTTGCTTACTCTCAGGTGGAATATATGCAGTAGAAGTCTCTTGGTCGAACATGTCATTCGTCATTGTTGCAGCTGGCATTTTGGATCTTCCCATGACTTCTAAGTAAGAATATGCAATTTTAGGTTCCGAAGTACCATAAAGCTGTAGTTTTACTGAGATAAATTTGCTTTTAATTTCTAATTTTTTATCATAAGTTCTTGAGTTTTATATTAAAATTCAACATTTACTGAGAATATTGTTACAAATCGAAATTCAAGAAAAAAAATCTGTGGCTCAACAGCTCCATGATAAAGTTTAGTAATTTATTGGGATTAAAATAGTTGTTTTTTTTTGCAAACCTTCTATGGTTGTCAATGGAAAATTGAATGATTGCATGTCGTTCGAGGGTTGACCTGCTTGTGCCGCATTCTTTTTGCAATAGACCGGAGAGTAACACTTCCGGCGTACGTTTTCATACATGGTGTGAACTTTTTGCAGCTGCCTGTTTCGTTCGGCCAGCTTTTCCATCAATTCTGACGTGTGCTTCTTTTGGTTTTCGCATTCTTGTTTGCTGGCTAAAAATGTCAAGATTTTTAAGTAACAATATTTGGATAATTGCATTTGGAAAGCAGTCAAAATAAAAAGACTAATGAAAAACATTTATGAGTACAAATGAATAATGGCAAATTCCCATTTACTTACCATCAAGATCTTTCTGTAGGGCTGATTTTTTAATAAAGAAATGGAATACATTAATTATTTTTATTAGAAAAAAATTTATTTTTTTCCTAAAGAAAAAATACCTATATTTTCAGTCTTTGATTTTGACGCCGCTTGCTCATAGATTTGCTCTAATCTATTACATCTCTCAGTTAATGTGTTTACATTGTAAACCTGATAGTTAAGTTCTTGTTGAACCTTAAAAAATTCAATATTGTGAGCTTAGGTTAGATACCAAATGAAACAAATGGTGATTAAAGTTCAGTTTACTTGATAAGACCAAAATGACATTGCTCTTGAGCAGATATCCATTACTGTATCTGGACATAATCCAGCTAAAATCATCTGAAAATAGGAAATATAATGATTTCATTAAAAAGTTCTTAGAAACGTCTTTAAAAAATACTTATTTTATAGATGTAAATGTCACATTTTTTCCCCTAATCCATAATTTAAAGACATAATTATTTATTTGTAAGAAAACTTAAGCATTCTTGGCAATCTAATGGATTATTAAAAGCATGTTTCATTTCATAGTATATTATAACATCTAATCAATCTCACAGAATAATAAAATTATGTAGCACGATATTTTAATATGGATGGAAAATATGCTCAAATATATTTAATATTATCTAATAAATTGCTATATGTACCGATTTATATTGTTCATTTGGATTTAGCTCCATTCTTATAATGTCATATTTTCCTGGTAAACTTGTATCACCTTAACAAAAAGAAAATATTTTATCATGATAAAATATAAAGTACCTTTGTAGTCTATCCGTATATTTGGTTACTTTAATTAACATTATTCCAAAAATTGACTTACAAGCAGGGCATATCAAAGATTTTTGAAATTCTCGAGATCCGTCATCATTGCAAAATACATCTTTTAAAATTAGATTAAAGCGGTATTTATATTATTTAAAACTACAATCATAAATACATAAACTTGGAAAACGGTCATTAGCAAAACATTAGTTGAAACCATGTAGGGTATTTCTCAGGGGGGTAGTGAGGATTTACAAATGAAGGGAGGATTGGGGGTGGAAGCCCCCCCCCAGCAGATTAGGCGAAATTAAAAAACGAGGCTATCGTTGACAAAATGGTGGTCATGGGGGGGAGGGTTGACTTCCCCCCCCCCCTTGCTGCGCCCCTGGTATTTCTACAAAACGGAAGAACTGATGCTTTTATTGGCTAATTTTATTCAATCATATATATATATTAATTACTGTTTAAAGATAAAGGATACGAGAGCAAGATGTGACCTATAAAATTGATTGACATTTAAAAAGATTCTGTTAAATATTTTTTTAAAAGGTAAAAATATTCCAAAAATAGATTGAATTACCAACCCATGCGCATTCTTTTATCTTCTTTCTACACTTCTTGAAATTGCATATCAAATCACTTTCCATATTATGTAACTCAACACGTCCAGTCAAGTCTTTTAGGGTTTTAAAATGGCCGCGTAATTTCTATTTTTCGCCTGCTCACACCGTACCACTGATCTTATCTTTGAGCTAAAATCACCGTGACTCAAGTTAGATAAAATTTACAATGAATTGTAATAAGTATAAACTATAATATTATGTAGGCCTAATAACCTTTAATTATTTTAATTTTAGAACAAAATTTAACCACATTCCAACTTTGCTTGATAATGGTCTTTATATGAAGCTAGTTTGAATCCTACTGCGCCATATTTGAACGCCGATTTTATACATCGTACAATGATGGTACCATATACTTACGGTATATTAATTTTCTTCATAATCACTAGCCTGGAAAAATAAAAGGTATATAATGTCCTCTGTTTTAATTTATTACACCGCAATACAAATGACTTTACCGGTATTAAATCTTTTAACAATACAGTGATCATTTGATATGTTGCCAACATTTGAGCTGCAGCATGGTTTCCGGACACGTCTGAAACCAGAGATGAGAGCCTTCTGAAAGTTTTTTTACTCCGTGGTCTAAAAACCTTAGTGAAAACCGTTTACGGAAACGATTTCGAAGCCATGAAATGGCTTCTTTGAGATGGTCTGGATTCACGGAGGACGATTTGCGCAAAATTAGAGAACAAAACGGTAAAGTATAGCCTATATACTTTACATGATTTTTACCTGGCTGCTACTCGAGTGTGGCCAGTGTATTTACCGCTGGTACCTGTACTTCTAGCTTATAATGCTAATTAGAAGCGTTCTTACGTATATATATTTCATTGATTTGAGTTATGTGTCAGTGCCATGACCCCTTGTTTCCCCTAATAACATGATACATTTTACCGTATTTATTATACGGTAAGCTGCATGAAGCTTTCACAAAGCCCTGAGCGGGGGATGCTGTTGAGTGATGTCAGAGGACCACAGAAGTTTTTTAATAAATAACCTAACCGCGCCCCCTGGAACCCCCAAGACTCCCTACTCCCCCCCCCCCTTCCCAGTGACCTAACCTAATTCAACGTTACAAGTGTATACAACTGTGTTGCTGCACGGTCCTCTCGTCTTGTATAGTACTGATTGATGTTCTTTAAAGGTTCTTGACAGTGCACTATTATTGTTGCTTATGCAGAATCAAATGTGGGTCCAACCAGCAGGTTGTTGGTTGTCGTAACCAGGAGAAGTTATTTAACACAGATGACCCACGGAATTCTTGGACCTGTGCACCTACCCAACCAGGTGCCTTAGCCACCTGGAACCCCTCTAAATCTAGCCATGAGGCGTCGCCCCATAAACCCCCCTCTGGGGGCTTTCTTCCCCCCCCCCTCCAGACCCCACCTAACCCGACCTAACCTAACCTATAATCGGTTCCAAATAACTTTGGACCCTGGTCCCCATGTATTTCCTATGCAGCCAGGGTCCAAAATTTTTGGAACCGACTATAGCCCAACTTTCTTTTTGGACGATCCCTAGCTATTATAAACGCATGTAACTGTGTTCCAGTCCAAGAATTCCTTGTGTCTTCTGTCATTAAATAGATCCAACCAGGGCACCAAAATTCTAGCTGTTTTGGTCGATACTGCTGTAATCATTGACCTGAAGACTCAATGCACTTGCAAATTCCAGTAAATCAAATTGGTGCGTTCTTTGAGCCCCTCTTTGAATCGAGTAAAATTTACATATGGTACATTACTACATTTTATTTTGTTACAAATTGGGCAGATGTCATGGATAAAAGTTTAAAAATCAGGCTCATTGTAGTGCTATTTATGAATTTTAATGTTCACTTCTATGCCTTAATTAGTGTTCTATTGTGTTAAATCGTTTTGTTTTTATAGAATATGACAGTAGTGAATCTGACAGCCCAACATTTCAGCCCAGTCCTCGTGTCAAACAAGTAACTTTTGGCTTGTCAGGCTCTAAAAAACCAGGACCGAAAAAACAAAGTTCATTACGTTCATCCACCCATAAATCCACTGCAAATAATAATGGTGATTCGCTGCTCGAATCAAATGAGATGTTATCACCACCAAAAACTATATCAAAAAGTGAATCCTGTGTAGCGAAACAGGTAAAATTGGGCAAGGGAGAAGCAGGTCATGGTCGACTGCCTTCAAATTCAGGAGAAGATACCACACCTTTGTCACCCATCAATGGATTGCCTGTTGTAAAATTGCGTGTTAAAAGTGATGGACATTCAGTGGAAGTTTTGGAAAATCATAAGAAAATTCATTCAAAGCCTAAAAGTAAGCCTGAAAGAAAGGTCAACAGTCGAGTAAATATGGCAGCCTCAGACGAGCCGCATACTCAAAACCACGAAGAATATCTCAGTTCTGAAGCAAAAGAAGATGCATGTAATGTGGAAATCAACACCAAGTAAGAAAGAATATATTATATAGGGTGATGGTAAAGTTGCTTACTTCTTAATTAACACTTTAAATCTGTAGGAATATTAAGAAATAGGGCAAAATTTTTCAACAACAAATTATACTCGGTAGAAACTTGATTATCCAACTTAATTGGGACCAAGAGGGTGTTGGAAAATCGAAAATTATGGATAATTGAATTAGTATGTAAATACATGTACTTACATTATATAAATTAGCATGTAAAATCTATGGTCTAAATTAGTTTCTAAATACTATAACTGCAGCAAATTCATAGAATACGTAGTAGTTACGTGTAATTACACATTAAATTTTATTTCTTAATTCAAACTACACATGTGGGGCCTACAATGTACACTGAATGGATTTCCTAATTTTTGTGTTGATACAAGGGTGACGGTTGGCCGAGTGTATTAGTTAAGTTAGGGGCTGATAATTTTAATCGAGGTTCTACCTTGCAAGAAATGGTAAAAATGAACGCATAATGGCTATCTGGCTAATTTTACATGCAGCTCCTTGGATGTGTGGAACTGTATTCAGATTTTTTTGTTTAAATTTAATTACCTATAATACATAGTGATTGCAATCACCAGCAACAGTCTTCAGGTGTATCTCAAGGTTGCGTTGAACTTGACAAAATGATACCATGTTTGTGTAAAAGGAGGCTTTAATGTCGATATTTGCATCATTTTGTCAGTGGTTTAACTTATAGACCTATCCTCAAAGTAAAATTATTTATTTTGATATAAGGGTAGTGCAAGATTAAATTCTTTGGATATCGCTTAAGCATTGCCTTATATTGATTATTATAAATATTGGTTTTTTTTCAGAAAAACGAAGGTAACATTGGAGGAATTTCAAGTAAGACAGAAAATGATTGAAGAGCAAAACAAGAGACGACGTGCTATGTTATCCAAAGCAATATCTGATAGGTGAATAACTAGCTTTACTCTGGGCCTGACATTTAAATTTTTGGATTGAATTTGTATTGGTTAATTTGAGCTTGATAACAATGAACTTGGTGAGTTTTTAGGAGTATTTTCAGAAATTTTAACAAGTCTAGACTGTTTTCTTTATTTGCAGGAAAAAGAAAACACAGGCAGAAACTGAGAAACTAACTCATATTCAGAGGGAATTGCAGAAACTCGATGGTTTAGTCAGCAATGATGTGGCAATACTCCGTGATCAAATTGAAGTTGCTAGCATGGAATTTAACGATGTTCAGTAAATAGATTTGTGTATATTGAAATATTTAGGAAGAAACGAACGTTGCATAAATGGGCTTTTGTGATTATGCATGTTTAAAATTTTAATTTTGTGTATCTTATTCAGGAAAAGGTACGAAAAAGCGGAACGAGAATTCGTGGAAGCGAAAATTGACCTATTCAAAAAAATGGATCGAAAGGAACAACTGACAGAATATTTGTGCACAATAATCGAGGAAAATGAGATGCGGAAAGCAAAAAAATTGGCCGACCTTATGTACGAATTGGAACTAGAATCTCTAATTGATGAATGCCATGAGGGAGCACCGGTATGAATTTATTAATTAAGATTAGTTAAACGAAGTTGTCAGGAAATTTTAGAATTCTGATTAACAAAATCAACATTAGATTAAGGACGAAATTGTTAAAATGCAGAAAATCTTTCAACTTTACAGAATTTACCAACAAGTGTTATACCCATTTATTTATTGTTCTGTTTTAGGTGTTACCTCAACTTTGTGCCTTAAATGATATTACCTACAGTGTCTGTACCACCCTTCGTGATCCTAACTTATCATCAAATTCACTCGAATCAAACGACGAGGACAAGAATGCAACTACTGCACCGGCTGTGCCTTCCGAAATGGATATTGCGGAGCAGCCGAATAGTTGTACCGAATCTGCTGATGAGCTTCCGATTGTTTCAAACCAAACATGTGGTGAGTCGGAATTAAACCTAGCTAATGAACCATCTCATGCCACGGATATAGAAAATGATTTAAGTATTGATTCTACCAAAAATGTTGAGGCAAAATTGGAAAATCAAAAAAATTTAAGTGAAGCAGACAATCAGAATTGTTAATATAAATTATTATAAGCTGGTAAAGGCAGTTTAAACATAATAAAATGGAAAGTTTATTTAAGGTTAACATATATCAGATATTATCCTGAGTTTATACACTGTTATACGCATTTACTAGATGGTGAAGGCATCAAGATTGGTACGTTGGTACAATTGGTATTTTGTTGTTGTTAAAGTAAATATTACAAAATGTTTATTTAGAAGAAATATGAGCAGAAACAGTAAATTAATTTTTACAAATAATGTTAAATTAATGTTTACTGAATAAAAATAGATTTAATCTAATTTTAACCTGTGGAACACAGTTTCACAGTAGTTTATAGACATTTTAAATTGCAGAAAAACTACAATTCTGATTGCAATTCACTGCAGTATTACTGCAGAACTTTTCTTTAGGACGGTTTGCATTAAATGCTTGAAAATTTAGATAATTGTTTGCAATACAGCTAATTTAAAAAAATAAAAATATTTTTGAAACTTGCCAATTAAAAAGCTCACGGTGAAATAACATGATAAAAATGTAGCATAATATACAAGCTTTGATAGACTGTTTTATAGATATTTATTTAAACAGGGATCTGCGTGTTATATATCTGTACCCTAGTTTACTGCTCATAAATTTATCTAGTTTTGTATACAATTTAGCGAAAATTTTTCTTCTGTAAGCACTTTACATGTTCATTATCTCAGCAATATGGTGCCCCTTCAGCAGGGTTGGGTTACCTACTTTTAAATACCTTACAGGGAAAATGCAATTTTTAATTTTCGATTAAACCTTTATACAAAAATCTGTAAAGCATATTATTTTACACTATTTTAAAAATAAAAAAATGGAAAAATTTCTAAACAATTTTGTTATTGAATGTGTGTGTCCATCCATCGACCCTTTGTGCAATTATTATATTGTGAAAATTATGGCTTAAAACTTTTTTTAATTTTTGGCTAAAACGCAAAAAGTGCACTCACATTTGTGCATTATAGAGTTGCTGATTTTATTTAATTTATGTAAACTTCTTTATCTTTTTCTTTATAGTTTTTTGACAACATTTTTATGTTTATTTTTATAGTGGGAAAAATCATAGCTATGGAAAAATTTAGTTGTAAAAGTCAGTTTATTAATTATGTTTCCTTGTTTCACCACTAGATGGCATAGAATAACGGCTGCTTTATGAACGTTTGTAACAATGGCAATTTTGGTGTTGTACCTATTTTTATAATCTCAACCAGTTTTCTTATTTATTTAATATTTATAGTGTTATTTTTAAGTTTTACAATATTGATACGCATTTGATTAGGACTGCATGAATTTGACAGATGAAACTGAGACCTTTGTTGTTGATGGGGGATGAAGTTTCGACGTGCTAAGCCTAGAATCTCAAAATCCATAATTAATGTGGGCGTTACCTCATTTTTTGGGTGCATAAAGAGGATTTACATTAGCCTTCAATCAACTAGCGATGCAGTTCAATAAAGGTAAATAGCATTTGGCAATAATATTCTATTGTACATGTGGCTATTGTGTCTAGATCCCATGAGCGCCGGGGATAAGGGGGGGCCGGGGCGGTTACCCCTCCCTGGACGAGTTTCCTCTGCCCTCCTGGACGCACATTTAGCTAACACATTAGCACATCAGTCATGTATATATATGTCGGGGGGAGGGATACATGTATTTGAAACATAGAATCGACACGGTGTGTTCAGGAAGATGATCTCGTGCAAAGCATGGGGCAGGGGGGATAGGGGTTTGTAATAATTGGGTAATTTGGTGTTGTTACTTGGTCATACGCTGTAGTCATCCAGTTTACAAAGTTACATAGGTTACAAGCAAAAGCGCTGCTCTCCATGGTGTTCATGTACGAAACTACCCATAAGTGGAGATAAAACAGTGGCCCAGGAAAGCACCGTAATTTCTGTGAGTTCATTTTGTACTCTACCTATTTAGGTAGATCACGAATGGGTAACACTATTGGTTACCCTTCATCGTTATCCAAATGAACCATCGAACCTGAAGAAAAACGCTTCAGGTTCAGACCCTGTTACCAAATGGTAACCAAAATATGCCTAATGATGTGGCTACGGTTACACTGGATCCGACTTCTGCCGATTCTAAGTCTGCTGACGTCAGCTAAAATTGGTTGAAGTTGTTCAAATAACCAAGATCCCATGAACATATGAAAGTGTTTACAGTGGTGCCGACCAACTCTGGCGACATCGGCCGAACTCTACCTGCACCCGACAGCAACCAAAAAATTTTGTTTTTATTGGCCGATTCAACCGACTCGATGCAGCTTTGCGTCATTTTTCTGAGTCTGTCCAATGTATTCACGTGATTGTTGGGACACAATCGGTTGGAAACTCTGACAAAACTGTCGGTAAAAACCCTATCTAGTGTAACCACTCGTGTTGCAGACTAGTCAGTGGATGGGGTTGTCCGACATGCAGTGTAACCTTTACTTAAGTCACAAATAAAGTCTGTATGACGTGGGAGTATCCTCCTGATTGTGGGATAACCTCCCTACCAATGGCATCATGATATGCTGATCATAGGGTACTGAGCTGAATTAAAATTGAATTAATGACTGAAATGCTGGGAAGA
>JAQIXP010004025.1:0-12120 GCA_034700285.1 Proteroiulus fuscus
AAAGAATGCATCAAGTTTTAGTAAATTTAATTGTCCTTCATAAAAAATCAAACCCCGTCAATTTATGTTTAGCCATTGTCGATTAATTTGTACCGGTAATTAACATGGAGACTCCCATAGGAGCATGGAATTTTTAAAAGTGTGGACAGCCCCCTTAATTATCAATTTCTGAATTATGGTGTACGCGTGTGGCTGAGAAATTGTGCAAGTTCCAATATGCTGCATTAATTTAAATTGAGAGGACAAATTTTTAATCGGTTAGCAGCGTTCAGCTTACATGTTAATGTTGAAACACTTAATTAAAAAAAGATTTTTTTTTTGAAAGATTTTTATAAACTTTTCAGTGTCCACACTTTCAAAAAGTTTTGTTTAATTTTCAAAATTTTTAATTAGGTGACAATGACGGAAAACCCAAATGCTCGGGATATTCTGGCTTCACCTTTGGAACCTGAAAATAACATTACACCTTCAGAAACTGCAGTTACTGTTCCACAACATTTTGCACCAACCGTGTCTTTGGTTTTAATGTCAGCGCAAACAGATGCATCTGAGGCCAATACAACAACAGAAGGTGCCACAAATGCAAGCAACAATACCGGTAAATAGAAAAGGGTTGTAAAACTGGTAAACATTTTAAATACTAGCCTACATTTGTCTGAGGTAAATTTTTTTGTTTAGCTTTTGAAGTTACCATTCAGCCTCCACCCCCAACAGTTACTGCTAACCCGTTAGTGGCATCCTCATCCTCCAGTTCCTCAGCAATTCTATCTTCGTCGTCGTCATCGTCTTCGACATCCACCTCATCTTCTTCCTCGTCATCCACTTCATCATCATCAGCACCTGAAACTAACCTTAGTTTAACTGCTACACCCACACCCTTCCTTCCTGCTTTGCCTTGTTCCCTTAACATTTCTGCCACCTCCCCCGATTCCCCGATGGATTATGCCACTTCAACCACTCTTTTGAGCAGCTCGGCTGCTCCCGAAGAAACGGCTGGAGTTGCAGCCGTTCAAGTCACAACAGAGCCACATTCTTCATCTAATGCTGATTCTAAAAATGAAGTCGAGAATATTGCTAGTGAACCTTCAGTGGCTCCTTCTTTTAATATGCCTGCTGCTCCTCAAGAACTGCCATCTTCTGCACAGGCTAGTTTAGCAAACCGAAATGAGGATGAAGCTCCTATTGCTTCCCTTCCAGAACCTAAGTAAGCTATATTTTCTTGTGTTTAATTATATTATAGAAATAGTTTTTAAAAGGTTACTTTATTCCAAGTTTATACTAACGACCTGACCTTTACATTCAGAAACTAATTACATTTTTGCCAAGTTGGAACCTGAAAATAAGTTATCTTAATGCGGTTTTTCTTCTCCTTTCAGTTCAACAAGTTCTAGTATACCTCAGCCTGATTCAACACAAGCTTCTCTAAATGTTGAAAATTTAATTGGAATAACTGGAGGTATGCATCAAGGCATATGCTTGGCGCTTGTGTGTTGCCTACATTTCTCTTAACTCTTGATTTTATCTTGCTGCAGAACCAGAGGTCCCCGATGGTGTGGATCCTTCATTTTTGGCTGCTTTGCCCGATAGCATAAGACAGGAAGTGATCGCCGAACAACTCCGATTGCAAAGAATTAGACTTCGGGCACAGGCTCAGGCAAACGAAGCTCAAGCTGCTGGCTTTACCGAAGTCAATCCGGAGTTCTTGGCAGCGCTTCCGCCTCATATCCAGGAAGAAGTGTTGGCTCAGCAAAGACAAGAACAACAAAGGCTAGCGGCACAGAATGCTAATCCTGAAGTTCCTGTTGACCCAACCAACTTTATTCAAACTTTACCTCCAGGTTTACGGCAACAGGTACGTACAATTTTATTTCTGCGATTACTACTTTGCTTGTGTTAAATGCACTCGTTGAGTTGATTGTTTACATTTAAATGTTTGCAATCAATATTTTTAAAAGGTGCAAGATTAAAAATTTCTTTACTGGCCTGCAGAATTACTTGTGCTAATCTGTGGGGTTTCCAAAGAAATGACAAAGTTTTAAGAAATTTTTGCATTATTAATTTATAGATTGACTATTTATCAAACGGTTAAATCTTAGTGCAAGATAATATGGGTCAGCTTGCTGCCCATTCAGTAAGATAGGAACTCCCTATACCCATAGGCAAGATGACAAATTTGGTCCATGTTGAAATAGATATGCAGTAGGCAGTTTTGTTTTGCTCAAATATTATAAATACATTGATCACCCAATCCCTGGTAGGAGCATGATTACATAAGATGTTCACTCATTGGAGCATTAGTGGGGCTAGTGTTCCTAATATCTTTCACTGTGGGTCAAATAGTTCGTTATTCCCTGTTGGCAATGAAATGGCAATAGAATGTGTAACATACATGTATTGCGAAAGTTATTTTTGGGAATTTACAGGTCTTTATGTCATTTTTAATTTTATTCAATTGTTAATTCGAGTTTTAAGCAACGCTAAATAAGTGGTTGAGAAAGTATAATGTCAGTCATTATTTGGGTAAAAACAATCTCAATGATCAGCGCAGGATAGCCGGCCAATTATTTAAGTTAACGCCAAAGAAATTATCCGTCAATTTTAAAGAAAAGTGAAGCCCTACAACTTTTACCAAGGCCTTATCTCAAAAAGCGCAAAGTTTGTAGCTGCAAGTAGATTAGAATATTTGAAAACTCAAAAAGTTGAGGAATTCTGTGTCCCATAAAAAACGACGGGCCATGTATATGTTTATAGTTTGGGTCCAAATTTTGCCATTGCCCATCATTAGCTATGCAATGTTTGCTCGATGTTTAGTTTGTGGGGACATGTCGATGTTGTGCACTAAGCCATCAATTTGGTATGTATCGGGGTCCACCATAGAGATTCGTATGAAGTTTATTTACTGTTTGCAACCAATCAATTTATTAGGGTTTTAATTCCACTTTAGTATAATAATGGATTACTTTTCCGATTTACTATATACCATGTTACCGAAACTCAGGATTTGAGATGTTATATTAGAGATGTTAAGGGGGTAAGAAATTTAAGGATAGAGAGAGTTTTTAATATATATATTGATTTTATTTTGAAGGTGTTGGCTGACATGGACGATAGTGTTCTGGCAGTCCTTCCTGCCGATTTGGCAGCAGAGGCGCAATCGTTGCGACGAGAGCTTGAAGCTCATCATCGCCAAATGCAGGAACGTATTTTTGGACATGGAACCAACACTTTGTCTAACATCATTCGAAATACTGGTGAGTTTTGCAACAAAGACCTGTAATACCGTAAATTCGCTAGCACACACCTCTTTTCCAGTAATCGTCCACTAGGCTCAACATGCTTGAGCTAACCACTTTGTGATATTTTTTTGAGATTGCACTTCTTTTTTTACAGTGGGACGTTTAGGTGGTAATCGCTACACTGTTCATGCCGGGAGTTACCAGAGAGGTCAGTGGCCCTGGTCGGCTGCCGTTGCTGGGCGTGGAACGAGCGCCACCTTTTTAGGAGGTGGCGGCAGTGCCGGAACGAGTGGTGGGGCAGGCCTAGGAGCTGCTTTGCGCCTGAGAGGCCGCCAGTTGCTGGACCACGAATCTCTAACCTGCCTCTTGGTGTTGCTGTTTGTGGATGAACCCAAACTTAACACGAGTCGACTGCATAGAGTGTTGCGCAACTTATGTTATCATGCTCCCACTAGGGATTGGGTGATCAAGGTATTTATACAGTTTGACCTTCTAAATGTTTGGATTCATGTTGAATTTTTTTCTTAAATTTTAATTATCTGTGCAGTCGTTGCTCTCCATCATGCAACGTACGGGCGAATGTCGTCCAATTGAAGGAACTACTGTCACACAATTCACCTCTCACATTGACTCGCATCCGAGAGCCAAGAAAGGGCGCACACAAGCAAATGTTAATCAAATTCCACTGAATCCTGTCCTAGGAGTGCACAGGTAAGATGATGAAACCACCACTAGAACCCATCCTGTTTTTTGTGCTAGGGATAAAAATTGTTTTTGTATTAAGGTCCTTGGGAAGGGGGGAGGGTAGGAATGGGTTTGTGCAGAATTTCAAGTATGGAAAGCGATGAAAACCAAATGAAAATAACCTAGTTTCTGACAGCTTATAGAACCAGTAGCTTTGCGACTGCCGATAGAGCTACTGGTTTTTTAAGCTGTCGGAAACTATAACTACTCGGCTTCCACAAGCTCGGTGTTATTATATTCAGCTAAGATGAATTACAAATCTGTTTGTTGAATGTATTTAGGGTCGAGCCAGTTACAAGAACGCAGCCTTCTTGGTTGTCCATTAGTATGGATGCTGCGCTAGGTTGCCGGGCAAATGTCTTCCAAGTTCAACACAGGCACTCGTCTCCTCATTGTCCTTCTGGTCTGCCCACTTCTCCCGCAACCAGCAATCCACCCTTCAGCATCACTGCTGCAGTGACTCCAACAGGTGATAAGAAAGAAAAGAAAACGGTGCATTGTCCTGTCACAGTTCATCCCCAGGCATCTCCTATCGTTTGCAGGCAAGTGAATCAATGTTATAGATATTCATAAAGCAGGACGATATGTACCAGCACATGTGACCATTTCGTAAGCCAATAATTATTGTGCTAATTTTTTTACTGCAAATTACAGGCACGTGCTAGACACGCTGATTTCTTTGGCCAAAAGTTTCCCGAGTTACTTTTTACCAGGCCGAGCTCGTGAGGCATCCTGCCATGGCGCTGTATTAACGAAACCGTCGGTACCTGCTAGTTCTGGTGGCAGCATGCCACCATCCTCATCAAGCACTTCTGGTTTTGTATCCTCAAAGTCGTCGACTTCTCTGTTGCCTTCGACCACCGGAGTGACCGCTTCTACTTCGACAGCATCTTCCCTTCCACCAGTGCCGCCTCAGAAGGACACGGACTTCTGGGATCTTTTAGTCCGTTTGGATTCGACCAATGTGGCTGGACGGAAGGGCAGCAGTGGTAGTAGCAAATCTGCTTCTACCCGCATTCACTCTGCATCCAACTCTTTCAGCGAGGATGACCCCATTGCTGCTACTAGTTCCTCATTCGCTTCTGCAGCCAATACTGGACTTTCGGCCACCGGTGTAATGCCGGATATTACTACCGGTGCTTCTTTCGAAGCGTCTGCTCTTGGCCAGTTGGTCGGAATGCTCAGCCATCCGGTCATTAAAAGAAGTTCTGTGCTCACTGATCGCCTGTTGCGACTTTTAGCCCTCATCTCCCTTGGACTATCAGATTTGAATTGTTAGTAGCTTATTTGGCTAATGAGGCTTACTATAAGTTTTGGAAACTGAAAATAAAGATTAACTTTCTTCCTACTTTTGTTAGCCCTCTCTAGTGTTCCTCCACCGACTGTGTCATCCCTAACGAGTGGAACCCAAGTAGAACTTACGACTCCACCTGTGCGAATGGATGTGACCGTAGCTCCAGAGAAAGAGGATGTCAAAACAAATGAAAAAGTTAATTCCAGCAAACTTCAAGAGGATCCAGTTTTAGAACAGCATTTACGATTGGCAGTTGAAGTACGAACATCTTTGAATCTTTAATTCTGATACATTCAAAGTGCATTCTTACTGATATTCGATTATTTTTTGTTTGTTTGCCGAAGGTGTTAACATCTAAATCTTGCTCTGAAGAAGGTCTCGAAGATGCCACTGCCCTGCTACTTCAGTTATCTAGAGGGAGCCCACAGATCTGTGAGACGGTGCTGCAGTTGTTATTGGAAGGAGCAAGGGAGCTCGGATTGGTTGTCTGTGAGCACATAGCTGGGCTGATGAATGAACTAAGGCTCCTCAATAAGAGTCAACCACAAGAGAATCCACCTCCGACTACATCTTACCGTATTGTTCCAACCATGGAGTCTGATGTAGCTGGTCCGTCAATTACTAACATGCTCGATAGTTATGATAGTGCAGGACGCTTGGGAAACAACCAGGCCCAGTCGCACAGGGGGATTCTTCATGATAGGTAAATCCCAATTAAGTATTTGTTTGAATGGACTTAGAAATAGGTTTTAAATTGTTTTTTCAACACTGCTTTCTGCCTCTTCCATCCCAGATTTACCCGAGATTTGGTTGTCATAACTGCCTCAAATCGTGTCCAAGCAGGACGGGAATTACATCTGCCTTCGATGGCGCTTTTGACCAGCAAGACCTCCAATCAAGCTTTCTTTCTTCGTATTCTTAAAGTGATCGTTCACTTAAGAGATGCGACAAAATTGGCATCCCTCAAACAACTGAATAGAAACGTGGCTGCAGTTAGACAGGCGGCAGCGACAGCTTCAGCTGCGAGTAAGTTTTTTCCCTCCTCCGTTTCAGGATCACATGAACACATTTATAGCAAATATATCAGGGATCATAGATGCCCCTATGTCTTCTATATTTTTAGGTTCCTATGTTTGTCCCATATTTTGGCAAATTTCCCTATTTATATTACCTATATTTTAACCATTATTTATATATTCGTTTTCTTTTTATGCCTTTTATTTCAAAGAAATTAATGCAAATTTAACAAAGAGGTTAGATTATAGGGAAAGGGACATCAAGTGTGTCAAAAGTGAAGCAGATATGGTCGCAATTTTTTGTAGCAAGTAACTGTCTGCTAGCAAGGCGATTCAATGCCTAAATGTGGGTTAGGCTGCCTAACTAGTATTCAAGCACACTTTTATTTTGAAGATCCACGTGCATTTAGTTTGCTTAAGTGCAAAACATTGTGCCATACCCTTTCAGTTGTATATTGTTAAAACCTTCTATTTTGCACATTTTTATTGGAACCAATTAATGCAATTTGACTAATGAATTAAGCCAATTAAATTTGCTGCAGACTTCTTTGCAGGCAAAGGTTTGCTATAAAAAATGGTTGTCTAGGCTCCACCCACCCTAAACTCTGCCAAATAATTTTAACATTGCATGTATGGAGCATGCTAACTCCCTATAATTTAACCACCTTGGAATTTAATATATCACAATTTAAAATTGAGGTCAATTTAACCTGATTTTAAAAAAAAGGTTAAAAACCTGGAAAAACTTTGTTATGCATGAGTCCTTTATTCATTATGAATTCACCTTTGAAAGCACATTCCTAAGCAAATAACAAAGGCCACGGTGATGTCATAGTTCATATTTTCCCTGTATATATTAATATCAATAATTTTCTAATATTGCGAGTTTCTTAAGTCCTATATTTTGTCAAAATTCCCATATTTGGGTAAAAATGTCTTTGATTTACTATTTTGGAAAAAGATGCTCTAAATTTCCAGCATAAAAAAGAAAAAAGAGTATAAGGCATGACACACCACCGAGCTACGGTGGTGTAGTGGTTAACACTCCCGCCTGGCATTCGGGAGACCTGGGTTCAATTCCCAAGGTCGGCTGCCTTGAATTGGTTTTCGTGGTTTCCATGGTCCTTCCAGGTGAATACTGGGGCAGTTCCCATTAGTCGGCCACGACCGCAACTACCCTCCCACCTCCCTCTCCCTCCCAAGAAGGGTAATAAAGAGCGAAAAGCTCGTAGCCCGGTAGGGGAAGTAAACAAACAAACAAACAATTTCCATTGTTCCAATTATTCTGTATTTTTGAATGTTTATAAGTAGTTTTGAAAGGCTTACTTAGAATTTATTTTTTGTGAATTTCAGGGGATGCTGATGCGTTATTGGGCGATGCCACTGAAAATGCGCTAAATAACTCAGCTGCAAGGACAAGTGAACTGGCATCTGTGGTCAGCCGCTCTATCTTGGCCGATGTGGCTAACCACGTCGCTGCCGTGGCAGCGGCCAGTGCCGCCGGCAGTTCACCTAGTGTGACCATCCCCGTCGTTCAAGAAGCAACACCTGTAACGGCACCGCCATCTTCCTCAAACGAAGAGGTGCCTATGGAATTAGACTCAAATGCTGGTCCAGCTGTCTCCACTTTGATTCCAGACTTAGTCGAAAGTGCAACTTCTGCTGTTTTGCATGCTGTTTTGCCGAGGTTAAGTCTTCAGCTTAGGCTAGAAAAGCTTTGGGAAACGCTCAGTGAGTGCCTCAAGGAACTGGCAGACACTTCGGATCATCATGCTGTGCTCGTCCTGCAGCCTGCAGTGGAAGCTTTCTTTTTGGTTCATGCATCGGCCAGCGAAAGAGTAAGCTTCAAACGAAACATAATCGTGACATTTACTCTGTTGTAGTACTCTGCATCCATTGTTACATTGAACTATTTCTTTTATTTAGGATTCGCAACGGCGTCGTGATCAACACCAGGAGACGCAGGAAAGCCAACTATCTCACATCCAGCAAGATTTACCTCCGCTTTCTCCTTTGCACGTGGCTATCGCGACCGAGGGTGAAGCTTCTATGCCGCCAGCTGCCCCAACCTCCTTAGCTGCCTCTAATACTGTCGCCTCCTTGGCGTCCACGAGCTCAGCTATGGATTCATCGATTTCTCAAGGATCAAACCAAACATTTCCTCCGGACACCGAAAAGTTTTTGGAATTTGCTGAAACACATCGCACCGTGCTCAACCAGATCCTTCGTCAGTCCACCGTTCATTTGGCCGATGGGCCTTTTGCCATGCTTGTCGATCACACCCGAGTTCTCGACTTCGACATCAAGAGACGCTACTTTAGGCAAGAGTTGGACCGGATGGACGAAGGAATCCGCAGGGAAGATCTAGCTGTGCATGTGCGAAGGGAGCACGTGTTTGAAGACTCTTTTCGGGAATTGCACAGGAGATCGGCATCTGAGTGGAAAAACAGGTTTTACATCGTATTTGAAGGCAAGTTGTTTTTCTTTAATTTTTTTACTTGTCAATATTGTGTCCATTCAAAAACTTAAGATTTTGTAGCCAGACCAACAAATAGTTCATTGAAAAATTTACGCTAATATAAAATAGTTTAATAAGATTATCAGAATTTGGATCCAGTAAAATATTGGCTTCTTCTCATTTTTTTACGTTATTTGGGCTAATCATTGTGTAGGTGAGGAAGGCCAGGATGCGGGTGGTTTGCTCCGTGAATGGTACACTATTATTTCCCGCGAGATCTTCAATCCCATGTATGCCCTCTTCACCACTTCTCCTGGCGATCGAGTAACGTACATGATCAATTGCTCATCTCACTGCAATTCCAATCATCTGAGCTACTTTAAGTTTGTTGGACACGTGATTGCAAAAGCCATTTATGATAACAAACTGCTCGATTGTTATTTCACCCGCTCCTTCTATAAACACATCTTGGGGAAATATGTCAAGTGAGCGACAATTTTTTTTTTTTGACTAGGCAATTCCAATTAATTGCTCGGGTCCAGTTGAGAACTGATTTCTTTTCTTTTATTAATGTTAGGTACACGGACATGGAGAGCGAAGATTACGCTTTTTATCAGGGCTTGGTGTTCCTCTTGGAGCATGACATTAAAGAATTGGATTATGAATTAACATTCAGTACAGAGGTAAGCAAGAAAGCTCATCATTTTGAGTGATGCAAATTTATAAATAGCAAAGCGCAAGTGGAACATTGGTGTCAATGCAGTGGAAGCCCAATTAGATTTCCAAGTGGAAATAAAAGATAAGCTTATACATTATCTTGTTCATTCGACAATTTAAGGTTCAAGAATTTGGCGTGACGGAAGTGCGCGATTTGAAACCGAACGGACGAAACATTCCAGTGATCGAAGAGAATAAGATTGAATATGTGCGCCTCGTGTGCCAAATGAAGATGACTGGTGCCATCAGAAAACAGCTAAATGCCTTCCTGGAAGGTTTTTACGACATCATTCCCAAACGACTCATTTCAATATTTAATGAGCAGGAGTTAGAGCTGCTTATATCTGGATTACCAATTGTCGATATTGACGACCTTCGAGCCAACTCCGAATATTATAAATATCAACCCACATCCTTACAGGTGAGTTATCTCTGTTATAAATTACAGTGTATTTAAATGGATTTTAACCTGTTATGAACTCTTAATACAAGTATTTCCACATCTTGTAGATTCAATGGTTTTGGAGGGCACTACGCTCTTTCGATCAAGCGGATCGAGCCAAGTTCTTGCAGTTTGTAACGGGAACATCTAAAGTACCATTGCAAGGATTTGCTGCCTTAGAAGGCATGAGCGGAATACAAAAGTTCCAAATTCATCGTGACGATAGGTCTACTGACCGTCTACCATCTGCCCACACGTGGTAAGCTAATATTACTACTTCACTTTTCTCTTGTAATACCTTTAAAAAAATACCTAATTAATATTTAGCTTTTCAGCATTACTTTTGAGTAATCCTTCCTTGCGTAATTAAGAAAATCCTCGTGTTGTTTTTCAGTTTTAATCAATTGGATCTACCTGCCTACGAAACCTATGATAAGCTTCGATGCATGTTACTTAAAGCCATCCACGAGTGCTCCGAGGGTTTTGGATTTGCTTAAACAGAAATGTGGTAAATAACAATGAACAGCGACAGCAGGCTAAGGCTAAGCACTTTTAACGTGCTAAATTCTTCATGGCGGTCTGACAAATAACAGAAGCGAGACGGTGGGGGATGAATTAAGTGCTTACCAAATTATTCTTTTCATAAGCCTTGACGTTGTGTTCGCCCTCCCAATCGTCTAATCTGCCGAGTGCACTAGCTGTGACATTTCGATTAACACAGTGCTGTGAGGATGATGTCGATCGTAGTTTGCGATAACGTTGGCCGAAGGTTTATTTAAGCCATCTAAGGTGGTAATACCAAATGCAAAAGAGAATACTTGTGATTATTAGTTGATTAATTTGCCATAATTGCAAATCGAACTCGATATCTGTTCTGAACGAGAAATTCATCAGTGATTATTATTGTCAGCTGTAAAACTTAATTATTATCATTACTAACAAAATTAGTTTGAGCTAATTGTTTTTTTGTTCCAAAATGTTCATTATGGTTTTTTTGCTACAACTTCTTTTTCAATGCCTTGAAGCCTTAAGGTTTGTTTTTGAGTGTGCTAATTGGGGAGCCCAGACTCCTTACTTAGATTTTGTTTTCCGCGCTTGCGAGCCGCAAGCAGACTTAGGTCCCCTTAAGCTGGAAATTTTGTTCGTTTTCCTTTCTTTTCCTCTTCAACGGTTTCAGCTCAATTCGTCGTCGAATTAACCTTCGTATATTAAGTGCTTAATTTGATGCAGAGAAGCTTGCAAGGAAAAAAGAACTGTTCTTCAAAACTCGCCAGAATGTTTATTTAAGGTGTTTTTTCTTGTGTCACTTGAGTGGACTGCCATTGTTCTCGGAAGAAATATTATGTATGCTTCATCTACCGGGGCCGTGGCTAATACACTATTAAGACTTTGTAGAAATGGAAAATGCGAGCTTGAATACTAAGTCCCACTTGAACATATTTGCAAAAACTAATTATTTTGAAGCACAGATTAATCTATTTGTGACGATTGACGCACATGGATAAGGATGTTGGAGAACATTATTTTTTTCGTCTTGTTGCAAATAAAGTTCTATCACCAAAATGGGGGGCTTGTTTTATTGATTTGAAAATGGTCGGTGCATGCTCAAAGACATACATTCTACAACAGTTTGGGGAAATGTGAGATGTTTGCTCTTTTGTATTTATAATTAAAGGTACTTTTAAAATGTCTTAAGTAATTATGTTGGGCCTACCATACAAGTTGTAGTTGGTTATACCGATTTTATTAACGTTTCTTTTTATCTGAGGGCTATTTAATAGCAGCATACCAGAGTTGTACTCTTGCTTAAGGACATAATGCATGGGCATTTTTCAGTGAAATTAAGTAGGTTATGGCTATTGCATGTGATCAATAATGGTGGCTTAACTTCGAGTAAGTTGTGGACATTCTCACATTAATGGTCTTTAATTATTTGATAGTCTAAAATGGGTAAAAGCAAATTTCATAAAGTAGTTTGAATCTTTTCAATTTTTTTAATTTCAAACCCAATTTCTATAAAAATAGACCAAACTTTTAAATATGTACAAAAACCTTGGTTTTGCTACATTTAAACTTCCTTTTGATTTTTATTTAGAATTCCTTTTGATTTTTATTTAGAATTCCTTTTGATTTTTATTTAAGGGGGCTGTCCACACTTTTAGAAAATGCACGCTCCTATGGGAATCTCCATGTTAACTAACGGTACATATTAA
>JAQIXP010004026.1:0-12120 GCA_034700285.1 Proteroiulus fuscus
TCAATTTATACATTGATCCAGATATGTGCACTTCCAGTTTCTGGTAGACCCAACATTATATGGACTTCAATTTATACATTGATCCAGATATGTGCACTTCCAGTTTCTGGTAGACCCGACTTCAATTTATACATTGATCCAGATGTGTGCACTTCCAGTTTCTTGTAGACCCAACATTATATGGACTTCAATTTATACATTGATCCAGATATGTGCACTTCCAGTTTCTGGTAGACCCAACATTATATGGACTTCAATTTATACTTTGTCCTACTATTTTTATATTTGGGGGAGAGGGGGGGACCAGAGGCATTATTAATAATTCCAGATCTGGTCATTTCAATTTATACATAATTGGAAATGTACGCACTTCCAATTCTTAGGAGCTCACAAATTATATGTACTCAGGTTATACTTTATTTATAATCCTCACATATATTTTTCTGTTTGGGGGACAGTACTGTGCCCTACTCCTACTCTCCCAGTTTTGGGTTGAAATTGGTGACCTTTCCTCTATGACCCCAATATTAAAGACTCGCCTTTTTAACTTTGTAGGGATTGTTTTAACAATAGGGTTTTCATTTTGTTTTTTTTTTATTTCGAGAAGGGCTTCAAGGGGCGGGTTGAACCCTCGTGGGAAACGGTGGCTCCAGAATGTCTGCAGTATTTTTGGGGGTTTTAAGTAGATGCACCCTTAGGGCCAAGGTTCCTATCCTGCATCCCTTCCCCCCTCTTCTTCTCTAGAGAGAGAAAAAAAGCACAAGAAGTAGCTTCTTAAAGGTGAAATTCCTCAGGTTTTAAACAATGGGTCCAAAAATAAGATGATTTTTTGTTGGGGGAATTTGGGATATTGGGAATATTGGGGGAAGTTTGGACAAATTTTGAACTTATTTTTATTGTAATTACACTTGTATTTTCTGTTAGCCATTTTCACCTTTCAGAAATACGCCCAAAATGCACCAGTTGACAAAAACAATAATCAATTTTTAGTCATTTTTAGTATTGACCATAGATGCCGCCATTTTAGAATGTTATAAACTGTAAATTAACTATATTCATCACAGATGGCGCTTTACTTTCAGTGTACAATTTGACAAAAAAAAATTCAATTTTTGCCCATTTTAGTATTTATCATAGATGGCGCCATAAGTCTATGGCAAATAGCATGGGCCGCCATATTTCTATGGGACTAAACTGTAATTGAACTTATTCATCACAGATGGCGCTTTACTTTCAATAAACAATTTGACAAAAAACAAATCACAATTTTTCGCCCATTTTAGTAATAATTGACAATTTAGTACTCACCATAGATGGCGCCATAAGTCTATGGCAAATAGCATGGGCCGCCATTTTAGTACGGGGCTGAACTGTAATTGAACTATTAATCACAGATGGCGCTTTATGAAATGCACCATTTGACCCAAAAAACTATCACAATTTTTGGCCATTTTAGTAATAATTGACAATTTAGTATTCATCATAGATGGCGCCAGTAGTCTATGGCAAATAACATGGGCCTCCATTTTAGTACGGGGCTAAATTGTAATTGAACTATATTCATCACAGATGGCGCTGTATAAAATGCACCATTTTGACTAAAAAAATATCACAATTTTTGGACATTTTAGTAATAATTGACAATTTAATATTCACCATAGATGGCGCCAGTAGTCTATGGTAAATAGCATGGGCCGCCATATTAGTACGGGCTAAAGTGTAATTGAACTATATTCATCACAGATGGCGCAAGTAGTCTATGGCAAATAACACGGGCCGCCATTTTGGTATGGGCTAAATTGTAATTGAACTATATTCATCACAGATGGCGCTTTACTTTCCATGATGCACCATTTGACGAAAAAAAAATTACAATTTTCGACCATTTATTTTAAAATATTCATAATTGAATGGCATGTTTACTACATCAATATGGTCGCCATTGTGATTTCCTATAAACGTATGGCGCCATCTATGACGAATAACATTCAACTAGCACATGCACTAAATAAAAAATGGCTGAAAAGTGTGAAATAGTGCATTGTGGGAGGAATTTTTTTCTTCAAAATGGTCTATTGGTCTAGTTTTTTCAATTTTTTGTCCTGATAATCATGAGTCCCCCTTCTGATTGGTTCATTTGAATTCAGCAGTCCACTCTTATGTTGAATAGGTAATAGGCCTATTTTCTACATTTCGAAAGCAAATTTGAGTGGTTTTTCTCTAATTTTCACATTTTCAAATGCTAACTTTGTAACAAACTGACCAAAATAAGCTGATAAACTCAAATATTTTACGAAATCTGCCTAAAAAATGGTTTTTGGTATTTTCGTAGCTGCATTTTCCCAAAATATAAAAAAATATATTTTTCCCCTACTGCCATAGGCTTAATGCTCTTATTGCAGTGGGCAATGCCAAGTTGATTAATTAGTGCGGACGATCCCATTTTAATTAAGCGAGGGGTGGAAGGTTGAAACTGGCCAGTTTTCCCCTCGTTTCCTATCGATTTTTTTACACAATTTTAATTAAAATTAATTAAATTGAAAAACACACGGTCCGTTATTAAACTCAGTCTAGCTTGGCGAGGTTTTCCATTATTATATGAAATTTAGGAATTTTTTTTTGTAAAAAAATAAATAGGCCTACGATGTTTGGGGAATATTTTAAGGGAAAAAAGTGCAAGGAGGCGTGGCTAACAACGTTGTTAATTTTTTGTAGGAGTTTTTGAATCGGTGTAACACAGCCCAGAAAGTTTCACAAGGATCCTTCGAACGGTTTGGCTACAAACTTAAAAGTAAATGTAACAAAAATGCATTGGATTACATTGGTACAATGCATTCGTTTCTTCTTTAAATGTTCTGGCGTATGTTATAGCGATTCCAATGGGTTTCTGTAACAGTGTTGAACAAAAATGAGGTTTTCTATTATTATACAAAATTGTGGACATTTTTTTTTCCAAAAAGAAACAGGGTTTGGCAAATTTTTTAGGGTGAAAATGTACTGGAGGCTAGTGGCAAGGGGGCGTGGCTAACAACGTTGTTAATTTTGTTGAAGGAATATTTGAACCAGAGTAACACAGCCCAGAAAGTTTCAGAAGGTTCCTTCAAACGGTTTGGCCACAATCGCCAAAGTAAATGTGACAAAAATGCATTGAATTACATTGTGAAGTGCGTCTTTTTGCTTCATTTAAACTTTCTGGCTTGTGTTATAGCGATTCCAATGGGTTTATGTTACAGTGATGTACACACATGATGTTTACCATTATTTTTCCAAACTCGGAAAATTTTATATGCAATAATAAATGCCAGGTTTGGGATATTTTTTAGGGAAAAAGTGCACAGCGCTAGTGGTAAGGGGGCGTGGCTAACAACGTTGTTAATTTTTTGAAGGAGTTTTTGAGTCGGTGTAACACAGACCAGAAAGTTTTAGAAAGATTCTTCAAACGGTTTGGCTACAATCGTCAAAATAAATGTGACAAAAATGCATTGAATTACATGGTGAAGGTTATTTTGTTGCTTTTTTAAACGTTCTGGCGTGTGTTATAGCGATTTCAATGGGTTTCTGTAATAGTGGTGTACACAAATGAGGTTTTCAATTATATGAAATTTAAGAAATTTTTATTTTGTTAAAATCTAAGTAGGTGGTTTGGAGGATTTTGTAGGGAGAAAAAAGTAAAGGGTACTAGTGACAAGGGGGCGTGGCTAACAACGTTGTTAATTTTTTGAAGGGGTTTATGAGTCGGTGTAACACAGCCCAGAAAGTTTCATAAGGATCCTTTGAACGGTTTGGCTGTAATATTCAAAGTAAATGTGACAAAAATGCATTGGATTACATGGCACATTGCATATTTTCTGTTTCTTTGAATGTTCTAGCGTGTGTTACGCTTCCAATGGATTTCTGTATCAGTGGTTTCTATAGGTTTCCATCTCACAACACATTTTTCAACTTGCAAAAAATGCAAATAAAACACGAGGCACTGGTTAAAATGGATTCTTGGGAACATTTTAATAATATTAACAGTATGCATTCTTCTCAACTTTAATCATTCATAACAAACAGGATTGTTTGCACAACCTATCGCCTTTAACTGCACTTTAAAACAGGATCACAACATTTGCCATTGCATTTAGCTGCACAAATATTAACTAAGAACAAAAGGAAAAATAGTTTCAAAAATAATGAATTTTTTCATTATTTACTGAGCAAACAAACAGGAAGTGGCGCCATTTTGTTTTTTCTACTGACGTATTGAGTACCAACTTTTGTTTAAAAACAAACAAAATGACTAATTGAAGAAAACATTGAGCTAAGAGGTGTGTGACGTCAGAATAATTAACAATTTTGTTATTGACTGTTAATTGAAATCTAATGGTTTGGATAAATTTTGGATCAGGATCCTGCTGGAAATTTGGATCAGGATTCTAATGGAATTTTGGATCGGGATTCTGCTGGAATTTTAGATCAGGATTCTGATGGAATTTGTTATCAGGATTCTGCTGGAATTTTGGATCGGGATTCTGCTGGAATTTTGGATCAGGATTCTGCTAGAATTTTTTTATCAGGATTCTGCTGTAATCTTGGATCAGGATTCTGCTGTAATTTTGGATCAGGATTCTGATGGAATTTGGGTTCAGGATTCTGCTGTAATTTGGGATCAGGATTCTGCTGGAATTTGGGATCACGATCCTGCTGGAATTTGGGATCAGGATTCTGCTGTAATTTGGGATCAGGATTCTAATGGAATTTTTTATCAGGATTCTGCTGGAATTTTGGATCAGGATCTTGCTGGAATTTGGGATCAGGATTCTGCTGGAATTTGGGATCAGGATTCTGATGGAATTTGAGACCAGGATTCTGCTGGAATTTTGAATCAGGATTCTGATGGAATTTGGGATCAGGATTCTGCTGGAATTTAGGATCAGGATTCTAAAGAAATTTTGTATCAGGATTCTAATGAAATTTTGTATCAGGATTCTGCTGGAATTTGGGATCAGGATTCTGCTGGAATTTGAGATCAAGATCCTGCTAAAATTTCGGATCAGGATCCTGCTGGAATTTTGGATCAGGATTATGCTGGAATTTCGTATCAGGATTCTTCATGATTTTGGGATCAGGATTCTGCTGGAATTTTGGAAGAACTTAAGGATCCAAACTGATTAACACGGGCATTCCATTTTGTCAATAACAAGTTTGTTTTTTTTGAAACAAGACCAAATTGCATATGGCCCACATAAACAAAACAAAATTGTAAAAACTTCATGAGCAGCCAACTCGAGTAATCGTAAATGCCACTAAATGGCGCTGCAAGCATGGGGTACCAACTTTAACTTTTTTTCTACAACTTTCACAGCCTTTTGAAAACAAAATGGCGAAGACATACGCGATTGGATGTGCGGACTTTTCGAACATACGATGGGGCTTCCCCCTGGTGGCGTCAGACACCGATTGCAGTCCATCTTGACCTCTTGAGTCCATGACACGAGCTGTGCATCTTAAGCCCACCAACCAACTTTCGGAGCAATTTTGAAGGGGATCCCTTCGTGCCCTTTGGCCCGGCTTGACCTCTCGACGAGAGGCTACGGCCTGCACTGTGCCTCTAAATCCAACCAGTCCGCTAGTGGCGCGCACTGAGTCACCGAGGTCACAGCCTGCGGTCATCTCTTGAGCCACAGGCCCAGGTTAAGGACACTTAGGTGCGGCAGCTGCATGATGCGCTCCAGTCCGACCGTGGTGATCTTGGTGCAGCCGTACAGGTCGATGCTCCTCAGGTTGGTCAGGTGGTCGGCGATGCTGGCCAAACCCTTGTCCGTGATACGGCTGCACTGGCCAATGTTCAGAGTGTCCAGCTCGTGCAGCGTACGGACGATCCGGCCCAGGCCCTCGTCCGTCACCTGGCAGGCGTTGAGCGACAGGCTGCGCAGGTTGAACAGGCCCTGCGACACGTGCAGCAGCGCCTGGTCGCCGATCTTGTCGCAGAAGCTCACGTCCAGGCTGGTCAGCCGGCTGCCGCCCTCGGCCAGGTAGGCCATGCCCACGTCGCTGATGTTGTCGCAGCTGCGAAGGTTCAGCTCGCGCAGCAGCACCATCTTGGCCAGGTGCTTGAGGCCGCTGTCCGTCACGCTGGAGCAGAAGCTCAGGTTCATACGCTTGAGCTGCTGCAGGCCCACGCTCACGTTACGCAACGCTTCGTCTGTCAGTTTCTGGCAGTCCTGCAGGCCGAGGAACTCCAGCGCCAGGTTGCCGTCTGCCGAGTCGCGGTTTAGGCCGGCCAGGTGGCCGATGCCCACGTCAGAGATGTGACGGCAGCTCCGCAGGTTCAGACTCTTCAGCTTCTTCAGTCCCCAGGCCACCTGCGAAAAGCGAAATTTGGGGTTAATAATGCATTTTTTTTCATACTAAATTCTGTATACATGTGTACCATCTTGTGGTAAAATGTTTGTCTTTCTATTTACTGGGCACTCTGTAATACAAATGGCTTTTACAATTTTCCTGACTGTTTTGGCTATTTTGGGATTTTTTCCTTGACTTTCCACTGGGGGAAATGCAATAACTACATTACTGGTAAATGGTAAATTATTATATTGCATTTTAAGGCCTACATCATTTGATTAATCAACTATCCTTGACATTTTATAAGCTATTTTGAGTTTCCCTGACAAAATGACTTTTCACTGACTTTCCACTGAAAATGTATTATTACTTTCTTAGAAAACGAACTGAAATATCGATAAAAATTGTGACCAAAACATGGATATGTTAAATCTAAGAGTATTTAAAGGCTTTATCAAATGTCCTGGAATTTTCTGACTATTTTGGGAATTTTCCCTAAATACCTTTTTCCTGACTTCCTTTTGAAAATCAAATATTAAATCTGGGAAACTAAATTGAAACACATGCATTATGACATTGAATTATACATTTCTGGATTTCCCAGACTTTCTTGACTTTTTTTATTTTTTCCCCTGACTTTTTTTGGATTTTCCCTGACTTTTTAGACTATTTTTAGATTTTCTCTGACTGTCTTTGGATTTTCTTTTGAGTTTCTTGACTATTTTTTGGATTTTCCCTGACTTTTCAGTACAAATTAAATACTAAATTGTTGGAGAATTAATTAAAATAATTGTAACATGAAATATAACAGTAAAAGCATGTAATTTTAATATCCCTAAATTTCTAGGAATTTCTAGGATTCACCATTTCACTATTTCTGGTACTTGTTTTGGGCGAGTTATTGCACCGCCCCATGCTAATTGAATGTATTTTTTGCACATGGAGTATTACTTTTACTTCTGAACTATCTTTTGATCCAGTTTGATTCTTCTTGAACTCACAATGTTACACAACCCAATGCATTTTTCTCACGCGGAATACCCTTTTTACACGGGAAATACTTTCTGTATCATTCTGCTACTTGTATAGCAGATTCTTGGCGTGAAATTTCTATTTTCTGGATAATTTTTGTGCTTTTGGGACTGAATTCAAGCCCTGGACCCAAAAAGTTGTACAGACCCATGTTACTCGATGCATTTTTTGCACGCGGAATCTCCCTATTATTTCCAAACTATTTCATGAAACATTCTGAAACTTCTGGTGTGGTATTTAATTAATATCCAATGCATTCTTTTCACGCTAATTAACTATTTCATGGATTATTTTGATAATTTTGGGATTTATTCAAGACTGGACTGCTCTGACCAACAAGGTTGCAGTCCCATAAAATCCAATGCATTTTTTGCACGCGGAATATCCCTATTACATCCAAATTATTGAATGGAACATTCTGACACTTCAGGTGTGGCAATGATGCATCTATTAACGCCAAATATGTATTTAATGGATTTTTGATACTTTTGGGATTGGATTCAGGCACTGGACAGCTATTGGCCAACAAGGTTGCACAGTCCCATGATAGCCAATGCATTTTTTGCACGCGGAATATCCCTATTTCTTCCAAACTATTTCATGAAACAGTCTCACACTTCTGGTGTGGCATTAAGATGACATCCAATGCATTCTTTTCACACCAAATAACTATTTCAAGGATCATTTTCATACTTTTTGGGGTTGGATTCAGTGGACAACAAGGTTACACAGTTCCATGATATCCAATGCATTTTTTGCACGCGGAATATTCCGATTGCACGTTAACTACTGATCGGATCACGTTGGACCGTTGCCAACTGCCCACAAGGCCACTTACCATAATGAGTCCACTGTTTGTGAGGTTCCCACAACCCCCAATGTCCAGAATCTCCAGATTCTTGAGATACTGCGAGATCCTGGCTAGACTTTGGTCTGTGATCTGCTTGCACAGACTCAGGTTGAGTTCGGTGAGGTGGGGCAGGTCGCCCACGAAGGCGTGGGACAGGCCCACGTCCGTGATGTTGTAGCAGCCGCACATGTTCAGGCTCTCGAGCGTGGGCAGACCGTGGACCACGTCCCTTAAACTGCGGCGTAGACTGAGCACTTGCACCCGCTTGATACCACGCCGCACCAGACTGGGGAACAAAGACGGGTTGGAGCGGCGCAAGTGCAGCTTGGCCTCCACGCCTCGCCACACGGAACGGTGGTAGGCAGCGTCACGCCACGAAACACACACTTGGGCCGCACGACCCTTGTCACGCACGTCCAAGTAGCGGAAAATCAGAGCTAAAATTTCCGGATAAAGGCTGGATATGTTCGTTGTCGTTTCATACACACCGTCACTCGCCTCCATCTTGTGTACTGGCTTTTCTGTAATGTTGTTTTCTAGGGCAGGGCCAAAATAGGTGGGCGGGGCGAAAGTTGGTCACGTGATCCGTCGGCCATTATGAATTGTGAGCGGCGCTTCGGTTACGAGACGCTTCAGTAGGCTGATGAATGATTGAAAGCGGAGGATTCGTTTTTCTGAAGTCGATTTTTCTGAGGATTATTTAAATATTTTGCGGAATTCTTGCTGATAATTACACGCTGAAACGTGTTTGTAAGCTGTTTCTGGTGCTGATTAACGCCATGGATACGATGGCTATGGTGATTTTGCGAATTTATTCGGGGAGATCGGTAGGCCTACTTACCCTGGAGTTAGGCCTTAGTACATTTTCGCCCGGCTTGCAAGGTGGTCGATTCCCGCGGTTTTGGGACATGAATTACTAGTGAAAATAATTATCTGGAATGATTGAACTTCGGTGGTTTGAACCTTGGTAAACTTAGCAGGCTTGGAGTAATGTACAACTATGTGACAATCACTGGATTTGGATAAATACTGAAATATGTGGCCTTCAATGGCGAAGAAAAATGTTGGAAAAGGTATACTTTTGTTATCTTTTTCAGTATATTTTAGGGTTATGTACAGTCTACAATAATGGCTATAGAATATGTGTCATACCATAATAAACTAGCATTTCTGTAGTTTTCCTGATGTACCTTAGAAATTGTAGAAAATCCAATGTATTTTGTAAGAATATCGATTATTCCAGTAAAACTTATAGTTTTACTGCCACCCTATCCCCCCTTCTAAAAAAAACATTGGAAACTGCAGGTTTTTTCATTCCTCTAACGTTTTTCAGTCTTAAACTGCAGTTTTTCTGCAGTATTCAGCAGTTTTTGTTTAATAATACGTTAAACTATTGTGCAGTTTTGTCATTAGACATTTTTCAATTTATTGTGTACTTTTCTTACGATTTTAAAAGTTATATTGTATGTTTACTTTTGAAAAGTCAAGTAATGCATCCATCTCAAGTTTAAATCTTGAATTTTCAGCCTCATTTCTTCCAATGAGTTTCCCCTCCCCCCTTCCCCAGCTAAAAACAGGGGTCCCACTTACCTGGAAAGTCAGGGAATTTAGCAAAAACTATAGTGAAAAGTCAGGAAAAATAACTGGACAAGAAGAAATTAAAACGAAAGAAATCTAAAGAATGGTAGACCCTTGCCCTTGCTTTTAAATTTGGTCACGTAAATTTTGGAAATTGGTCAGGGGAAGTCAGGGAAATCACTGGTAAAAATTAGTGGGAACCCTGATAAACCAATTAAGGGTCATTCAGAAATACCCAACACCCACACATTGACCTGGGGGGCCGTGCCCCCCAGACCGTTTGGAAACAAACATATTTCAGCAATTCAAATTTATGAAAAAAACTTAATTGATTTCGGTGAAAATGTTGGTACTCGTAGGAACCATTTTGTGCCTTTGTTTTTAAAGTGAGACTTTTCCTTTTAATTTACAACGACATGGACATGCGAATTTTTTCTGAGCTCCTCGATGGCTTCTTCGGAGACGTTTTGGCAGGCTGTGAGGGTCAATTTTCTTAGTTGGTCAACGTTCAGCAAGCTATTCTCCTGGTTAATGTACCCATGGTAGTTGCAGAATAGCAGTCGGAGGTGCTGAAGGTTACGGAAAGAGTCCCGAACTGTTTTAAGCGTAGTTTCGTCGAATTCCGAGTAGTACAGGCTCAGAACTGTCAGACTGTCCGAGACGCAGGCCTGCCGGAAGTTGAGCCTGTCACAGTTGATCAGATCCAGTCGTTTCAGCTTCGGCAGATGCCTGAGGACCACCTCGATGCACCAGTTGGACGGGGGATCGGGAGAGACCGGGAACAGCCGCAGCTCCTCCAGGTCTCGGAACGTCCAGCAAAACTCGAAGACCGTTGCGGGACCGAAGAATTTCTCGATGGCGTGCTCCAGTATCATGATTTTCAGACCCGCACTGTCCGGCCATTGAATCAGTTGCAATATTCTGTCGTACTGTCCAGAACCCTGCAGGAACACCCGCAAGGCTTCTAGTTTTGGGAACTGCCGGATGGCATTGGCTAGCTCGAAATCGTTGTTCGGCTTTAGCTTGATCCACCTGACCAGCTGACTGACTAAATCGGGCAGCTTGACTGCGATATTGGTAGCCGGGGTAGCATCAAACTCTGTATGTTTCCATAGTTTCTCCGTACGGGATAGGTCCCGCCATTGCCGGCACACTTCGGCTGCACGGCACAGGGACCGGATGTCCAAGTATCCGAATATTTCCAGCAGGAGCTCCGGGCACAGCCCTGCTATGGTAACGTGCGATGCCGAATCCATTGCAAATTTGAAAAAAAGTTGAGGAAAAAGTTTGTTGGTTTCGGAAGCATTTTGTACGGTAATGTACGATATGATAACGCAAGACGATGTGATAGTAAACACTATCAACTGATAATCTTGTTGTTGTAATGTTTTCTATCCACGTTTGAACCATTTTGAACCATTTTTCAGCAAGTTACAGCTGTTATAATTGTGATAAGCCTGTTGCAGAAGCTGCAAAATAAGTTTAACAGAAATAACAGAATTTCGTCAGTTTATGTCGTGTCCGTCACACTGTGAAACTGATAAATCTGCAGAATTTATTTCAGGTTTCTGATGCTAAAAGTGTAGTGAGTCTGTCGTTATTGGAAAACACATACTGTGTAATAATTTACTGTTCTGTAGTAATTCTGATGTGAAATTGCAGTATTTTCTCAGTTTTGCCAAGCTATAAAAAATAATCTAGAAATGTTTCTTTGAAATTTGGATGTTTTTTTTTGCGAAATCGGTATTTTCTTATGCAAAAGTTGTGATTTTAAAACTCGCATTTATGAAAACTTGACATTTTTGCAAAACGGTCTGGATTTTGAGCTAAAAAGCATGATTTAAAACAACAATTTCTAAAAAATTCTTGTTTGGGTTTAAACAAAAATCGAGATTTTTTATTATACTAATTAGACTGACTGGATTAGTAAATAATCTAGATTTTGTTGGTTCTGCAGTAGGTGTTTAGTAATACGACAGATTTAATGCACTTTAATTCAACTCAGTACCCTACGATCAGCATATCATGATGCCATTTGATATGGGGATTTTCCCACAATTGATAGGATACTTCCACGTCATACAGAACTTTGTGAATTAAACATCATCGTTAAATTGAATTCCTGACAATTTTGAACTATTTTTTGTAAAATTATTCCATTGACTTATAGAACGTAAGAAAAAGTACCAATTATAATACTTTAAGCATCCATTCTAGCACGAATTTTCTTCAGAGTATTAGAGTGAACAAGTATTTGGCTTAAGGGGGCTGTCCACACTTTTAACAGCATGGGCCTATGGGGATTTCAATGTTAAATTCGTTTTCTTCAAACT
>JAQIXP010004027.1:0-12118 GCA_034700285.1 Proteroiulus fuscus
CCCCCCCTTTTTGATGACATAATATCTGAACGCGTCCCCATGGTTGTTTGCAAAATTGTAGCAAGAATTTAGTATCTAAAGAAACAACTTGTGGCACAATCGGTCCAGATCGGATAAGATTTATAAATACTGTAAGTGTGCCTGTTTATTTCATTTTGAATAATATTTTAATTTTAGGACATAGAAGTTTCTTGCGTAGATGGTTTTCAAGGACGGGAAAAGGACTTCATTATTTTATCCTGCGTACGCTCCAATCAGTCAAGTCGTGTTGGATTTTTGAACGACCCGAGGCGATTAAATGTTGCCATAACACGTGCCCGTTATGGTCTCATCATATTAGGCGATGCAAAAGTTTTGTCAAAGGTAGGTTGGCCAATTACTGGAAAGTTTGAAAAATATTAAAATTTATTTTTTGTAATTGAACAATTTTTAAAGCATCTTTAGATGCATTGTATCAATTATTTTAAAAGCTGCATGGTTGAATATTCAAGTTATTGTCACTCAATTGTAGTAATCCTGTGTTATGGAAATTTCACTTATTTGTGTCTTTCTATTGTTTCATTGGCTAGCAATCTTTGTGGAACCACCTTCTCACTTACTACAAGGAACAAAACGTGCTAGTGGAAGGATCCCTCGACAATCTGAAACAGGCGAATATTAATTTTGCTGCACCACCAAAACTGGTGAACAAAATTAATCCCAATAACCACTTCATGGATTTGGTAAACTACGAAACATGCGCAACAATCATTCCTGGAGGCTGTTCAAATGATGACATCTAATAAATTGTAAGTTATGTTTCATATAATTATAGTTTGAGGGGTTGGGGGAGGGTAAACTTAGGTTTCTAATGTTGACATAGCTAGGTTTATTGCATTATTGTTTCATTTTCTGAATTTGATGTATCTTCAGCAGTGAGAATTTTTTATGGCTGGCCCACATTTTAGATATTCTTTTTTTTTTTTTTTTTAGAACAGTCTCATCAGATCAATTTATTCATTTGCTCGACTTTTTCTCCAGCATATTTTCTTCTTGTGTTCATTACTGCACAATTGTTCCATGCTTTATACAAGTTTTGATAAATGAAATTTTTCAGTTTTGCTAATCAAAATTGTTATAGTACATTCTTTTCTCCTTGCATGATAGTGCTTTGTTATAGTTAAATTGGGGGGGGGGGGGAGGAGGTAGGGTGCAGGGAGCATCCACCCTCAAACCTTGCAGTTCCGGCCACCAACTTTAATTTAATTGCCATGCAATTTAAATTAAGTTTCAGATCTTTAAGCCAAATGCTAGAGGTAGGCATGTTCACTTCAGTCCTTTGAAGGAAATTCGTGCTAGGATGGATGCTTATTATTGGTCCTTTTTCTTAAGCTCTACAAGACTATGAATATATAGTTCCTAAAAATAATTCTAAATTGTTAGGAATTCAATTTAACAATGATGTTTAGGTCACTATATACTGACGTAGGATGGGGTTCTTTCAGCAATTTGAATACCTTATATTGGTACCAGATTACCCAATTGATATGAGATTGAAACATTTTTAAAAATTCCATATCATAAGCCTCCATTTAAAAATTCCAGAACATCAATTATATTTCATTAGTAATCGGTATCATACTGTACATATAGTTAAAGTAAAAATATAATTTTAAATCAATAAAATTGGATAGTTTTAACAACAAGGATGGTTAATAAACATGTATTCAAGCTCTTATTTCGACCATTTTCGAAAGCTCTATTTCGGGTCCTGTGTTGCAAATTAAAACCACCATGTTCCATTCACGAGCACTAAGTCTTATTACTGTCTTTTCAAATATTTTAATTGCTGATTAAAAAAGGAAAGAAGCAATGTAAATGGTGAACCTATTTTTTTTTGGGGGGGGAGGGGGGAAGGGGTAATTAAATATTAAAAAGAAGTGAACTAATTTTATTTTTATAAGGAACAGGTGCCATTTCTCACTTTAAAGCAGGGTCCTAGACTTTACCTTTTTAAAGTGTAGTATGTATTATCGGTTGAATAACACCGGGCAATTGCACCTGACAGTCCCATATAAATTGTCACCAGACGATAATGTTTGCGAACAGCTTTTATCAACTGATAATAATTGGCATAGGCCTAAACGCTATTTCCCAGAAAAATATGATGCCTGCATGCATGTGACTATGACTCATGCATGTTTATTTCATACCACTGTCATCTACTAATATAAGCTAGTATATTTATATTTTCATGTGATGATTAATTAATTAATTAAGACGAGATATACTAATTATATTTTGGGGAAAATAAGCATTATTTAAACCAGGTAAGCCTCAATTATCTATCACCATTCAGAATTCTCGTTGGCTGGTCGAAACTGTGCCTGCTCATCCTCAACATTACTGAAAGCTAAAAAAAAATGTCACAAAAATAACCTCTTCTCCGGATACGAGTAGGCCTATATGGCAATATTATTTATTTGTTTTATACTGAATATATACACCCACTGTATGTAAATGTAATCTATTTTAAAATATAGCGTATATTTACGAATTAATTAATTCAAAAAATAACCAGTATTGTAATTCGATATAGTCAATTAAGTCTCGACTTGTCTTGACCTGCTATATTCCTTATAAAGTACAAATTATAAACAATTTTTATAAATGCCCCGGTAGACCTATAATTTTGGATATATTTAAAAGTGAGTGTGATATATGGATCGAAGTCTCCGAATTAATTGAGAATGACAAAATAGTGGGATAAAATAATAGTTTACATAATTATATAGAGAGATCGGCTCAATATTTACAATGGGATTTCCAAATTGGCGTGATAATTTCAGACATCCCTGTATAATAAGGTTTACTAAACTTTTCACTAGATGTCCCTAAGTCCCCATTACAGCGATTACAGTACTGCCTGGATCTTCTCCAGCAACGACATTTTGTTCTCCAAGTAAACAGTAAATTACAGTAATTGCCGATACATTATTATTATAATAACTTTGGTGAGTGTGTTTCATCTTATATAAAACTTATTTCTTGATTGTTGCTGCTTGCCGTCATCATGGTGGATATTTTGGGTGTGACGAAGACTTGCATAGTTATACTTTTCCTTGTTACTGTGGCCAACGTTCTGTTCAGGCTAGTGCTTCGACTGTTGGGTAAGCCAGTTTCTCTCCATGGTAAACATGTGATGATTACAGGGGGTTCTAGTGGAATTGGCAAATGGTGTGCTATTGAAGTTGTGAAAAGAGGGGCCAGTGTAACCCTCTTGGCTCGAGATTTGAAAAGACTTGATGAAGCGAAAATAGAAGTTGAAAAGTACTGTGTAGATAAGATAAAGCAGGAAGTTGTAGTACGTTCCATAGACATTTCAGGAGATTATGCTCCTATTGAAAAATGCGTCCAACAAAGTGAAGAGAAATTGGGTCCAATATCAGTGCTTGTCAACTGTGCCGGCTTTGCCATTGCTGCCCGTTTAGAAGATACACAAATTGAGGATATACGCCGACTGATGGACGTGAATTTTATGGGAAGTTGCTTCGTCACAAGGGCTGTCGTTCCTAGCATGAAGTCGCAAAACTGGGGTCGAATTGTATTCACTTCTTCTCAGGCAGGCTTGCTGGGTGTTTATGGCTACGCAGCGTATTCTGCGTCCAAGTTTGCACTGAGAGGGTTTGCCGAAACCCTAAGGGCTGAGGTTAAGCCCTATAATGTGCAAGTTACGATAGCATTCCCACCCGATACCGACACTCCTGGCTTTGCCGAAGAAGAGAAAACAAAACCAACAGAAACTCGCCTCATTTCGGAGTCTTCAGGGCTGGTGAAACCCGAATTGGTGGCTAAGACCATTGTGAACGATTTGCTGTTGGGAAAGTTTTTCAGTACTTTGGGAATGGACGGGAAGGTTTTGAGCATAGTTTGTGCTGGAATGGCACCATTCTCGACAGTTCTGGATTTGCTAATTCAGATTTTCTGTATGCCAATTCTGCGAATTGTAGCAGTGTTCATGCTGTACAACTTTGACCGAATTGTTTCAAAATGTAGGCAGAAAAAAGATCACGATAAGAAATCACACTAGTTTTGCGATACATATCGGTTTGCCTTGATTAATTGTGGAATCTCCACAAATCACATTGCCTTTAATTTTTGACATATTTCTAGTTCAGTCTTAGTTTTTCACATCTATTTATTATTAATAAAGAAATTTCAAGTCACCCGACAATTTGGTATCAAATTGAATGTTTGTATTTACTAAAATTTGTAAGCATAAATCTTTTATTCCAAAAATACTTTGGTTTTAACCTTATTTCCATAGGAATGGCAATAAGGTACGGCGCCACTGATAAGCGTGATATGTGATGCACCTCTGCTTCTAAGAAAACATGTACTTACAAATGAATAGGACCTACATATGGAAATCCAAGGCTTATTTCACTTGACTATAATAACAGGCATAATGAATCCAAGAATATTGTTGAAAACAAAAGCTTTCAATAAGATAAGATTAGTTCACTTAAAATTTTTTTTTATTTGGAAAATTTTTTAAAATGATGGGTAGGCCTATTTGAAATCTTGAAAGACTAAATTTTAAAATTTGTCTTTATTTTAAAGTTTTTGTTATCTATAGGCCTCAAGCCAGCCTTAAATAATGCAAAAAGTCTCCATAAGATAAGATTAGTTCACTTAAAATTTTTTTTTATTTGGAAATTTTTTAAAATAATGGGTAGGCCTATTTGAAATCTTGAAAGACTAAATTTTAAAAGAGAAAATTGAAGATTAAAATTTGTCTGTATTTTAAAGTTTTTGTTACCTATAGGCCTCAAGCCAGCCTTAAATAATGCAAAAAGTCTCCATATAATTGATTTTTAAATAGGAAAGAATTCTTCTAAATACATGTATAATTGTGAAAACAGCCTTGACGACATTCAGACATCCCCACTACATGTAGGCCTACATGTATATTTTATAGATATTTCCCCCCAGATGAAAATAGGGTTGTGGGAGAGGTCAAAAATCAACTTTTTTGAATCTGATATTTGAATGGTCCTGGATTGTTTTACAGGCTCATAACCTATGTTCGTAATGTGAGAAGTACCGTACATGTACTTGCAGTGAAATTGACTAAGAAACTGTGATGTTTCTTGTTTCTTAAATTTCCTGTTTCATAAAACATTTAGGCCCTAATTTAATCAAACTAAGGACCATCTTATTCATTTACTACATTCTGGCTATCATGTATCTACATTTTGGACAATTTACTAATTAGCGTTTTGCATTTGGTGCTCTGATTAGACCCATAAATACTTAATGGCTAAATTGCTCTTTTGAATTATGATGCGATTACTCTTATTTTATTTTTTTTGCTATCTGCTACCATGAAGTTATGGAGCTGCTATAATCAGATGTAGGCGTATCAGTAGGCCTAATCCAGAATATTATGTTATTAAAATATTTTGTGAATTTTTGAGTTAATGGCATATCCAACGCAAAGTGACATTTGTGTCATGCTTTTAAACCTGTTTAAGCATGTATATCAATATATGATATTATTGATATCACTTAATTGCTGTCAGTGATAATAGCCAAAGATACCAAAAAGTTGGTAGGAATACTGTATATATATATCTGGATATGTTCTTGTTCATGATAGAAATTTAAGTTTACTTTTAGCCAGAAGTTCCAAATCAATGCCTCAACTGGGGGAAACAAACATTAACCATGGGTTGTTCATAACTTTCATTGCTGTGCTTCCAGTCCTTAAAAATAATTATTTTCGAACCCATAATTTTACAAGTTAATACTATTAAAATTGATTTTAGGTTAAATGTTGATTGGCCATTTTCATAAATCAATTCATACATACAAACGGAATTCTTGCATGCATGGGAACTGATAAAATGAGTTCATGATATAATAATAACTGTATTTGTATGTATGATTTCTGTCCTTATCAAACAATATCATGCGGGAATTTGATCAAGCACAGCATATAAATCATGTAGGCTATATAGATAGGCAGCTTCAGATAAAAATATTCACTGTAATATGAAACTGAAATCGTTGACACGCAACATGACATGCCTTCAGTGATGAGTGAATTGATTGTTTAACAGCAGATTGTCTGAGATTATAATTGTTTGTTGTCTCAATTGTATGTTAATTGACATTAGGCCTATGCATTTATTATAGCACGATTATAGTCATTCCTTTTCCAATTTAGTTGGGATATCATGTCTAGGAAAAAGAAGAAGATTTTGAATGTAAAGAATGTTGTGTCTAATGAAAGGAAACCTGCTGAGAACTTTAAGAAAGTTTGTTCAACGGAGAATTTGAATAGCACAAATAGTGAACAAGGTTCTGTGGTTCAATCAGAAAATGACGTTTCGGGGGATGATAGTTGGAATGTTGTGGAAAACAAAAAACAGCGCAAAAGGATTAAATGTAAGAAGAAAACGACAACAAAAAGTAAAACAAAGGCATCTATGAACACTACATCAGCACCAAAGCCAAAGTTACATGAACTCCAAATAGTAAGCACTGCACTCAGATATTTTATAATAGAATTTATATGCTTAGTATTAAGTATAAATTAAAAACACAACTTTATTTTTATTCACACAGCCTGTAAATAGTAAAATACGCGAGTTGGATAATTTTATCTCATTAGACACGTTCCATGTCGATGAACTACGAGACGATGGGCAGTTTAAGGAAGAATGCATGTGAGTTACATGCATCCAAAATTTGTTAGTTTTTATATTTAGATGATTAACTTTCATTTGAAAAAGAATGTATTAATGTTTGATTTTCTTATTGTATTAGGTATTGCTCAATCTCAGATCCAAGTAGCATAATTAAGTGTGGCAAATGTAATAAATGGTTTTGCAACATCAAGACGGAATTAGAAAGGTATGAAAATTAAGTACATGCTATACAATTTTGTTTGCATAAAAACTGTTCCAATTAAAACATGGCTTTTACTTTCATATTTCATGCATATTTGTTCTTGTCACAGACAAGTTGAATTTTAGTTGAAATTCCTACTCAAGCTATTTTGTGTGTTTTACAAAACAGTAATTAAGTGTCACCATGATAGAAATAAAGATGATTAAATAAATAAATAATTAGCCAGACACTAACAGTAGGAGGAGCTTATTCCCTTGCATATCACCTGTCCTCCTGATTGACTATGGACCTGAAATATATTTTAATGTCAATTTATAATTTCAGTCATATTATTCACCATCTTGCTAAATCTGGCCATAATGAGGTGCTTTTAAATGGAGATGTTTTTCCTGAATGTGAACTCAAGTTGGGATGTAATATTTGCCACCAACGAAATGTTTTCGAATTGGGATTTATTACTGATAAAGTTAATTCAACCAACGTCTTGTTGTGCCGGCTTCCTTGCAGTGCCAGCGAGAAATTGGATTCTATGAACCTGTTAGTATTAAAACGAATTTAATTACTACTATGGTGGAATATTTTCGATTTACGCTAATTTGTAAATTTATTTTACAAATTCAAGGAATGGATGTGACTGGAAGCCTATTATTAAGGAAAAGATGTTTTTGCCATGGTTGGTGGCGAATAAGTTACCAGTAACAAATTTTCAAAAGAATATCCGATCTGTGACTTTTGAGCAGATGGGTGGGTTGGAAGATTTGTGGAAAGTAAGCATTTAATGTGTATATGATTAAATATCTAGGTGGCTTGCAGTTTTCATAATGCTCTTTTTGTCTAGTACTTTTAACTGCAAAATTTCCTCATTTACCCTTCCAAAAACACTTTAGAATTAGCTTGCTTACATTTATTTACCCTCAAAACTATGCTATTGCATTGCTTGTGTGATATCATAAGGATTGAAATATTTTCATGCATTACTCTAATGTTTATTTAGGAAGATATATTTGCCGATTTTGGTGACTTGGAAACTCACAAATGCATTGAAAAAGAACCGGAACACACTAAACTGAGGTTCACAATTATCAATTAGGCTACTTAATTTTAGGTTTTATTGTTAGGTTAGAAACTTATAATTTTAAATTTAAAAATGATATTTATTGTTAATAGAATCTATAATTGTTTTTTTTCAAAGTGGATACTCTTACTAATATTAATATCATGTGCTAACTAATGCTTAATTGAAATCTCCAAAAGTTTAGAAACTATTAATTGTAATGCTGGAAGATTTTAAATTATGAAAAAGGGATAAATGAATTGTCTGCATGGGATAATCAGCACAGTTTTTTCACTTTTGAATAGATATGCAAATGCTGGTCAGTATGAAAGAATATTTAGCAGACTAGTATGTGTGGAAGAAAATTGCGACAAGCAGCAGAGTTTAATACAAATTCGAGATAAGGTTGCAGTTCGATGGGAACGGGTCCGTAGAGGAAGTTACTTTGCATATATTGCATATTTTATTTTAGGGATTCCTCTTGGAGGTTAGTATTGAACTTTGTTTATATTCACAAGAAATATTACAAAATTAAAAATGAAATGCTTCTTTTTTGTGTAGAGTTGCACCTAACGCTTAATAAAGACTTGAGATTACGACACCAAAGTGATAATAAACAGGAAAACTGGTCTCGTGTAGGACACATAGTTAAGGTTCCAAGATGTATCCTAAGCACATGTGGTTTTCTCCTTCAGATGTGTGTGTGTGTGTTCGTTCCTTAATGTGTCTTACAGATTATGAAGATGAAATAGGTGTTGAGTTTAGAATGCCAAAAGCATTTACAAAGTATACTACAAATTTTGTGGTGGAAACTGTTTTCAATGGTTCCGGTTATGCCAGGTGCAATTATCATTTAGTTAGAATTTATTTAGGTACCATAATGGGATTCCAGCAAAAAAATGTCTATAGTAAACTTCAGAATTACTGCAGTTTTATATATAAAAGAAAACATGCATTAATTTTACCAGTTTTTGTGTAGTATTCCGAGGTTTTTGCTTCAAACTACTTCAGATTTTGTAGTTTTAATATCGGGAAAACTGCATAAAATTATATCATTTACTGAGGAAATTTTTTTTGCTGGGTTCGAAACTACTTTCACCGGTCGAAGGAAGTTATTGCTTTTAATAATAGCCATTTCTCGTCCTAGAATGCAGGAGGCACTAGCAACTTTTGCTGCTGCTGCTGATGATGATGATGATGATACTTGCTTTGCTGATCACATTTATCAAAGTCTTTTGGGAAGGCATGTAGAAAACGAGTTGCTTGATGGAGACATTCCAAAGAACCGTTCTGCTCCAAGGCTACCTAAATTGAACGCAGTACAAAAATACGCCGTAAAAGAAGCTCTTATTCGTCCACTGTGCCTTATTCAGGTAATAAGTTATGGATCTAGCAATTTTGTTTGCATTTAAAACAATCTGCCCTATTGGGAACTTCAATCATTATTAGCAATTAGAATCTACATTTATAAATGCTAAATTTTGGATTCACAGGGCCCGCCTGGTACTGGAAAAACTGTTACATCTGCAAGTATTGTGTATCATCTTTTTGGACAGAATAATGGGACAGTTTTAGTGTGCGCACCTAGCAATACTGCCGTAGATAATTTAACGGCTAAGATTGAAATAACAGGCTTAAATGTAATGGATGGGATTAAACAAAACAAAAGTATTAATCATTTCCAGATTGTCCCATTTCATCTTAAGGCTTTTATCATGTAGGTGGTACGGTTGTATTCCCAGACACGTGAAGATGCAGCTTCCTCTGTAATTCATTTAGGTTTGCATGTTCAAATTACACAAATGGAGGGGTAAATATTTTTTTTCTGCATATTTTTTCTAGAATTTGAATGGGTGTATGCTGATGGGCAAAAAACTTATTTTATTCTATTTTTAGTTGGGATAATATACCTGAACTTGTTAAACTTTGTCAGGAAAAGCAAAAAATGGGTGAATTATCACCTACTGATCAACGGCGATATAAAATGCTTAAGTCACCATTTGAGCAAAAAGTTTTAAAAGTAAGTGCTTGGGGGTCTCTATTTTTCTCTATGCTTTTAGATACCTTAGCTTTGTGCAGTAATGTTTTGACAGAACATTTTACAAGAGTTCTACAGTTGCATTAAGTATTTTGGTTTATTAATTCTCCAAAAAAATTCTGTAAAACTTATTATTGACAACATTATTGATTCTTGTGGTCTGTGATGGGAAATCTATAAAATCCTCCGACACGTTAAACCTATCATAATTGTAATATTTTGTCAAGAAGTCTTATTTAAAATTCCTGTGTTTTAGCAAAACGTTTATTAAAGTTGAGCGAATAAAGTCCTATATTTTAACCAAAACATCCTATATTTTTTGCAAAAGGAAAGTGGAAAAAATTATTTTTCCAATATATGACGTCCAAAATTTGACATTAAAGCCTTAACATTGATAAAAAAGTTTAATATAGATTTGTTACAGCATATTCGCAGTAACAAATACATATTCGGCCATTCTATATTAAATTTTCTACTGTAGGGTAATACAGAAAAAGCTAATCAAATATCATTTCCCATTGCAGGCAGCCGATGTTATTTGTTGTACATGTGTAAGTGCTGGGGATCCACGTTTAGACAAATTTAAATTCCATTCAGTATTGATTGATGAATGCACACAAGCTACTGAACCAGAGTGCCTAATTCCTTTAGTTCATGGAGTGCAACAGGTTTGTAAGGAGCCATCCACAAACTACGTAATGTAGTTTTAGTCAAAATTAATACCCTCCGATCTCTTGTAATGGTTTGGACAAAATGAGATAACCGTTACAAATTACAAATTGCTAAATCACTAAATATTCAGCGGGATAGAAGAATTTTGGACTTTTTTCTTATTTTGGACAACATCAGTTTAGGCTGAAGTACATTATCAAAAACTAGATTAATCACTTTCTGTAATTAAGGGGTATAAATCTCTTGAAGTTCAGACCATTCCCACTTTGAACTAAGCCAACTATATTATACGTAGTTTCAAAGCAAATTTTAATGAATGGTTCAAAAATCTAAAATATTACCAAAAATAATTGTGCAGGCAGTTTTGGTTGGAGACCAATGCCAGCTGGGTCCTGTGGTATTATCTAATAAGGCAAGACATGGCGGATTGGACAACTCCCTGTTCGAGCGGCTCCTGACTATCGGAATTCATTTAGTTCAATTGAAAGTTCAATATCGTATGCACCCAGAACTTAGCAAGTTTTCATCCATATCCTTCTATGATGATTCTTTAGAAGATGGTGTTAGTGCAGGTAGTAAATCCATTTCACTCTTTCATCTTGACATTTTTTTAAATCAAAAGTTTCATCGTTTTCTTTGTGATTATAGCTACTCATAATTTGCAAAATGTGGATTTGAGTAAATTTTGGCCACAGATTGGCAAACCCATGCTCTTTTATTCTGCGTATGGAGAGGAGGAATTTGCTGCTTCTGGTACTTCGTATTTGAACTGCACAGAAGCTGCAAGTGTTGAGCACTTTATTACACATTTATTGAACTTGGGAATGACGCCTGATCAGATTGGCGTTATTACCCCTTATCAAGGACAACGCGATTACATTTCTCAATATATGGAATTCGTTGGTTCTCAAAATCACAAATTTTACAATGTAATAGCAGTTTTAACTTTTGAAAGACTGACAATGGTGGACTAATTAATTTTTCCTATTGCAAGTATTATATGGTTTTACATAACTTTATTTTTTAGGAAATTGAAGTAGCAAGTGTAGACTCATTCCAGGGTCGCGAAAAAGACTTGATTATCTTCTCGTGTGTTCGCTCAAATCAACGAAGGAACATTGGGTTCTTGAAAGATCCAAGGCGTCTCAACGTTGCACTAACACGTGCCCGTTATGGTATCATTATTATTGGAAATCCTACTGTACTGACTTGGGTAAAGTTCATAATTCTGAACCGTACCTTAGAACTGAAGGGTCGGAAGTCACTTTTCCTAATTTTTTCATGATGGTGGAAACATCTGAAATTCCGGCATTAAGGGGGCTGTCCACACTTTTAACAGCGTGGGCCTATGGGGATTTCAATGTTAAATTCGTTTTCTTCTAACTGAAACAACTCAAGAACGGGTGAAAGTTCAACGATGGGGTTTGATTTTTTTAAAAGATTATAAAATTTATTAA